>JBBPDC010000039.1:25724160-25736462 GCA_037974485.1 Hemigrammopetersius urotaenia | reverse complement strand
ATTGCGTGCAGGTGTGCGTGCGAACGTTTTTATAAATCTGACTTTTTCTTTGCATACGTCATTTTCGTCTTTTGAGCGCACGTACACTTTTAGTATGAGTTCTACGCAAAGTTTTATGAATGAGACCCCTGGCCTTTTTACCATTTCATGCTATTCATTGGCCTTGAACTGTTTGAATTCCAATTTAAAAAGCTTGAAACACTGGGGTGTTCTAAAACTTTTGACCGGTAGTGTATTTCATAAATGAATGTTCGGTTCCTACAGTTCCTCAGATATGTTCTTACAACATGGGTGCCTCCGGAGTGACCATGTGCTCAGTTTTGATCTGAGATTGGGAGTGAACTGGGTCACCTCCATCACATGTAAAGGTAGTCTTGGCCTAGTGGGTAGGATACTTGCCTACCTTCAGCAATGCACCACTGGGTTCCTGAGCTCTGGGTTCCCTAACTCCAACTAGCTCCAGGGAGACTGCAGATAGGGAATGGAAGTCACTTTTGATAAAAGTGTCTGATAAATGCCATAATGCCACAAAATGTGTAAAGAAAAAAAAAAGTCAGAACTTTTCACAGTGGAGATGAATGGAACCAGGCACCTGCCTCAGAGTTCCCTCACAAAAGAGTTCTGAGAAGCGTGTGGTCCTACAACTAAACCCATTCATGGTGAAGGAATACATGCAGGTTGTCATGAAGCTAAACAATGCATTTAGTTCAGGTTTACTTTTATACCACTACCAACATTCCATATAAACACTCAGTGGGGGTCGATAGTAAATAAAATAGACGTCTGGTTTCATTCATTACCACAGTAAAGGACTCTCCACAATGAAACATTTAACATCAAACCCACTTTGTTTACACCTCAGTGTCTATTAAAATCTATTAAAAGTTTGAAAAATGGGTGAAATTCCCCTGTAACAGCCTTGGCTTATGTATGCAATGGTATTAGAGTCGGCATTGACGAAAGAGCATGTAATTTGGTGTCCCTCCCATATTTATTTGGGCTATTAGGGAAAAGGTCACCATTTGATTATCAGCTGTAATTGGCCTTAAATTATATTCAGTTCTAAGGTCTGTATTGTAGCATCTTCGCGTTCATATTAAAGTCCTACATTTAAAAACCACTAGCTATGATATAGCTGGACCTGTAATGAGTTCAAACAATGATAATGTTGTTAATTATGACCAAGGGAATTAAGATATGGCTGTATTCCTTGGAAACAGGTAAGTAGAGGGTGTACAGTTTGTTTTGGATCTTGTTGCTGGGCGTCATGTCACTGTAGCCCATAAATCACACAGAGTGACAAAGACAAATCACTACAGTACCTGACACGTGCCCGTGATATTGATCCTAATCCCTGTTCCTACAGTATAGCGACTAACTTTAGTATAGTATACGCTGGTATACTGTCCCCAACATTACAATGTGAATCTGAATTTGTTCCTGCGTTTCTGGGGATGCCTGGTGAAAATGAGGGATAGATATTACATGACTTAGTAATATGTCTTATATAAATTAGTCCTCTTTAAATCACAAAATCAGATGGATCTCCAGAATCAGCTCGGATGACATCACACTGATGTCATTTTTAAGATGCCAGCAAGCTTACTTTCTATCCATAGAGGGACTTCCGGCACCTGATGGCTCACAACAGTTGCTGTCCTTTGGATTCCTGATGAAACCTGAGTCACTTGCTGCCCCAGAGTGGCGTTGTCATTGCCAGTAAGGAGAACGTGGCTTTCTATAGTCACAGCTCAGGAATCCCACAGTGAGCCGCTGGGTACCCTGGACTTTGACCCCTGTCCTTATTTGCATATTCGCTCCCGCATAAGAGGCCTTTCCCTTTGCCACCTGCAAGAGAGAGTGCCAGAGTCGGACGCGATGGGATCGCTCAGTTCCAAAGTCCCGCCAGAGTCTCGGATTCTGCTGCTTGGCCTCGACGGATCGGGCAAGTCCACCCTGCTCTACAAGCTGAAATACAACGAGGCTGTGCTGACCGTTCCCACCGTGGGCTTTAACGTGGAGATGCTGGAAACCAAGGAGAAGGGCTGGACGTTGACCGTGTGGGACGTCGGAGGCCAGCAGCAAATGAGGACCCACTGGAAACACTACTACCAGGACACAGCTGGGCTGGTGTTTGTGGTGGACAGTCAAGAGCAGGGAAGGTTACCTGAGGCCAAGCAGGAACTGGAGCAAATTCTGGGCAGCGAGGACCTCAAAGGATTGCCACTGATCGTGCTGGCCAACAAGCAGGACCTGCCTGGGGCCTCGAGTGAGGCGGATGTCATGGAGGCGTTGAATCTGAGGCAGATTTGTGGGAACAGGGACTGGTGTGTCCAGCTGTGTTCGGGAAGGACTGGTGCTGGTCTGGAAGACTGCTTCCGGAGGATGGTCCGCTTTCTTAAGACAGCCTTAAAAGGAAAGCAAAGAAGGACCATACCATCAGTTGAGACTGGAGTAAGCTGAGACTGGAGGTATCTGCTTGGAAACACTCTGTTCGTTGGATCAGTCTGGTCTACAGGAGATCTAGCGGATACGGCCGGAGGTTGGCGACATCGCGATATTTTATTGTTATCGGTTTTGTTACTGATACACCATCATTGAGATACACCTGGTACACAAGAACTCTGACCAGTTTCATGTTTCATTTAAAGAGGAGCTGTTTATCTGCATGCTTGTGTTGAATGTAAATCTTTGCACTAATTTTTGATAGCAGTTTACAGATGTCGCACAAATGTTAGCACATCTTGCCTGTGTCAGAATATCATGGTATGTATCATGAAAATGCTTGTAAATATCATGATAAACCTTTATTTCCCATTTTATCCATGCCTAAGGCTGGCACTTATTGCATCCATGAACGCAATTTTACTGTGTGAACTCTACATTTCTTGTGAATTTGTTTAATGTGCACAATAATTTCTTTATTCATGCTTTTATTTATTGATTTTGTATTGTACATTTACCGCATTGGTCATTTTTATATTTTATTTATTTATTTTTCTTTCATCAATGGATTTTAGACCCACTAAGTTTTGTGATTTATGTTGTGGGTTTATAGTCTTGAGCAGAAATATTTCATTTCCATTGAATAAAGTGACATAAACAAATATTTATCTCTCAATAAAAACGAATATATATAAAACAGCACATTCGTTATGGTTTAGAACATGCTTTAAAAACAGTTACAGGATTGTTTTGGGATAAAAGTTATACTCAGATTAATAAAACTGAATGCAATCAAATATAATTTTTGATTTTTTTTTTTATATTTTGATATTTGATATTTTTAGCACTTGCATTTATTATTTTTTTCTTTGGCACAAAATGAAGTCATTTTACATTTTATGATACTGATCATCTTAAATGAATAGGTCAACTAAAAATAACCGTTTGTACAATTTTTCTCACCCCATATGTGTGAGATCAGCAAAGACAGTTATGGAGTGGACATGTGGCTTCTTTAGTTATTGCTTGGATTCAGAACTGGAACTACAGGGCTAATGTCAAAGCTCCAATTCACCCAAATGTTTTCTGTAAACCCTTTGTGGTGTTATCAGACTTGTGGACGTGGTTTAGGACACGGTATGACTTACTGTGAACTTCAGTGGGTTTGAATGCTGCATCCTTTTCACTCAACAGGGTCTGTTTTCTCAAACTGCAGGAGAGCTGAATCAGCTTTTATGACAACAGCCATCTGGGGGATCTGGGGCCACATGCTTTATGAGTACAGTAATCCCGCACTTTTACGCGGATCAGGAGTCATGAATTCAGTCACACACAGATTTTTTTGAGAACCGAAATCCCCTCAATAACGTGGAAACTGCAAATACGTTATTTTTGCCCCGAGTAGATTAGGTTTAATTCTCCAAAAACTATTCACCTTGCCGCGGTGTCCCAATACTTTTGTCCCGCAACCTTCCGAGTTGCATATCTCAGCGGGGAATTTTATTTAAAAGAGGGGGGATACAAGTTTACCTGTTAAAGAGGAGAATGTGGGTTTACCATTACAATGCATTACACTTTTAAAATAGTTTAAAATTACATTAAAGTGTTCTGGGAGCATATTTGGGGGCATATTTAGGGTTTACACTATAAAAATAGGCATTTTAGGCAACGCGGTTTTTCACTATATGCTGGTGCTCTTATAACTAACCCCTGTGAAAAGCGGGGGATTACTGTAACTCCCTAAAGGCCAAATGGCGTAACTGACCTGGTGGTTGGGGAGTTGCCCCTGTGATCAGGAGGCGGTTCAAATCCCAGGACTGCTAGTGATACTACTGAGGTTGGTGGCTGCCTTTACTTGGTGAATGGGTTAAACATACAGAAATTTCACATTGTGCTCACAGTGGTGAATTCACATGTGACTATAGTGGGCCACTTCACATTTACTGGTCAGGAAGTTGCCCATTCGATCAGAAGGTGGTGGGTTCGAATCCCAGGCTTTCCGTTGGCACCACTCAGGTACCCTAATGCAAAGCACTGTCTCCACACACTGCTCCCAGTGCGCCCCCTGTTGGTGGCTGCCTGCTGCTTCACTCGGTGAATTGGTTCAAAGCAGAGGAATAATTTCACATTGTTCACACTGTGTGCTGTTATGTGGTGTGTTCACTATAAGGGGCCATTTTTCTTATCTACCCGCCTCCCTAGGACGGGTGCCCGAGTGTAGGGAGCGAGAAGAAGTCCATAGGCAGGTGGATTGGGACGTGCCCCTCCACGGCTGAGGCTGCGCCCATACCACCGGCATTCCCACTATGCACTGCGGGCTTATTACTTGCTAGCGAAAAAAATAGTCCAGCAGCTGAGAAGAGGGAGAACAGGCTGTGCTGAAGGAGACTCGACGGGAGAACCCGGTTCTATTTTCTTCCTGCGTTGATCTCTATCCACGTATTCGTAAACATGAACGACAACGAGAAGTTGGACAACCAGAGGCTGAAGAATTTCAAAAACAAAGGTCGGGATCTGGAGGTGAGTCCGGTCCGGATGGGAGTCCCCCCTTTCCCCCACTTGCTGTGACGTCGTTTAAAATTGGACGTTTTTCTCTTCATTTGTAAACCTCTGCGTCTCGTCATGGCTCTCGATTTTGTGCCCACAAGGTCTGCATTTTTCCCCAGACCGTCTTACCCCGGCCACAGCGGCGGCTCCGTCTTTACGGGCCGGTTTTTCTCCTCCGAGCCGCTTCACGTGAAATGCTGCTCCGGGCTAGGTAGCACGCAGGCTAATATGGTGCCCTTTCCTCTACGCCCCGCTGCTTCGTCAAATATATACTTTTTAAGGATATAATACATTTATTTTAATCTATTTAACACCCCAGTCGCTCCATTAACGCACAGCAACGTTTTCCCCCTATTTTCTCCAACCTCTCGGCGTTAAATCCTCTCTTTAGCCTCCTGCTCGCTTTAGCATAGCAGCTGCTCGGCTAACGCTCGAGATGGAGCTTCGTGTGGGATGATCGATGAGTCATTTTTCAACTTGACTAACATCGTGTCTACGAAGCCATCGATCATGTAAAAGAATCCGATTTCATTTGAGATTTTATTCCTTTTCATCCTCATTTGTGCCCTTAAATACGAGGGTTAGCACGAGTAGGGCCTAGAATAGCCCAAAAGGTGCAGCCAGGATGGGCCGAAGTGGAAGCAGGCTTGTTTAAAAATGGTTTTTATGGACAGTTTAGAGTAATAACATTTGTTTAACGCGTTAACTAACGTTTGTGTCTACCTCCGAAGCCTAATCTTGTGCTTTTGTTTTCTGTAATAGCCCAAATAACTATTAGCTTAGCTTAGCTGGGTGGTTAGCCAGGCTTTGTATGTTAAGTAGCATTTCGAAATCCTCGTTTTTGTACTCCGTGGCCTACAAATGTGCTAAAACACAGCTAGATGTGACTCCCCGGTCCCCTGTCGCGGTGTAGTTCATAAACGACAGGGCTGATTTCACGTACTTCTGACTCCTAGAATTATTTTTTTCCGGAAAATAATGCCGATTACGTGCCCCAGTTAACATTAGGAAGGCGATTTTGAGTACTTGTTGATAACAATTTTGAGTACTTGTGTTCGGACATCGTAGATGTCCATCATACTAGCTTAGTCAGTCTTCTCCTTCAGAACATGATCACTGCTGCCTCCATCAGACATGAATCCCAGCCTCTCAGGATCCCCAAACAGATCCGAGAACACCGGCAGCGATTTAACCCATTTAATGGTTAAAAACGAGACTATTGTTGTATAACACAAAGACATCGATTCATCAGAACACACAGTAACTCACCTGGAGCTGTAATTGGTCGGAAACACTGATTTGTTAGAGGTTTGTTTGAACATTGAAGCTTGCTGCTATATCAGTATTGCTGAGACTGATATTGTGATCATGATCAGCAAATGATATATTGTTCATCCTTGCTCCCATTTAGATTCTTAAAAAGGCCCACCATACAATCCTGGGATGTCCTAAAATGTTAAATATTGGACTGTAAAAATGCACTTTCCCTTGCTGTTAATTTTTTCATTGTCTAAAGTTCACTCCTTGTTTCTACTTGTCTCAGGGAGGTAATTGCCTCTTTAAGAGCACAATGGAGCTTAGTTTCTTAGTAATAAACACTTTATTACCTATAGTAATGTAAATTAGCTGTGGAATAGACTTGCAGAGGTCACTTGTTCCTCAGCTCAGGCTTTAAATTCGGTCTGGACCTTTGACTTGAGCAGTGTCCTGTAGATGTCACTCACTTTGTCCATCACTTTGTCTACTTGAGGCGTTATCATAAGGATTGTGATTTTAGCCGTGTGTGTCCCTTTAGCGTGGTGTCACGGATCAGTTTGCCATTCCTGAGACGCTTGGCCTGCTCTCAAATCACAAACGGATGTTCACAGCTTCTCTTCCTGGGCCATGAGCTCACACATGCCTGGACTTCTGTCGCCTCCATGTAAACACCCAACGCGACACTCGAGCTGATAGGGGATTCCAGTCCATGCCTTATTTTCATTACCTTGATTTGCTTTGAAATAGTTTTTCTGTGTGTGTTCACGCGAAGCTAATACGTTATGCGACTTGAGAGCAGGCATCGGAAGTGCTGGTACTGCTATTAAAGGTATGCTGGTGTGACATCGTCATGATCTGGATCTAATAATCCAGTTTAATAATAATCTTTAATAAATCCTAAGCAATAGTGAACAACAGACAGCCTATTACAAATTAAAAATATACCACAGAAGCTTAAATTAGACTTCAGCTCAACTGAAATAACATTTTACTCTCCAGCAATATATTATTTCTTTTGCTGTTATCAGTCATTTAAATAGTTTATAGGTCATACTGAAATATACATATAACACTGCCATCCCCTGGTTGAGAGAGGATCACACTGGAGAAATGCCCTTTTTTTTTTTATTGGTTGAATTGCTTTAATGGTTGCACGTTTTCAGCCACACTTGAAAGAACACTCGATTTGTCCAGAGCAGACCTGCTAAGGTGCATTCATGAAGCATGGACATGAAACCATTCCCCCCCACCCCCACCCCCAATACCAGATCGAGGTTAAGCCTAAACTAAAAGGACTTTCAATTGGTGACACTCCCCCCTCCACCATTCAGTTAGTTCAATACTAGTCTTAAAATAAAAAGAAAGTAGACATGCTTTCGCTCACAGAAGGCAGAGAAACAGAGTGTGTGCTCTTAATAAAACAACTGCGGTGTTGTTCCATCTGTCTTTTTAGGCTTATTCAAAGCCAAGTAATCATGCAAAACCACAACACACGCACACACTATTCTTATCACATGACAGAATCCCTCATTTTGTTTGATGTAAGAAGCTGCAGGCATCTTGCAGTCCCATGCCTGTTTATATATAAATATAAATGACTTGTTTGTCTACACACATGCATGCATATATGCATGTACACGTGTAGGTATATATAATAGTTCTTTTGTTATGCTGTTATGTTTTAAATGGAATTAAAAAACAAGAATCACTTTGACATGGAATGGTGTATATGGGGATCCATATGCTGGAATATACAGAAAAATGTTCTTGATATACAGAACATGTTTTGTGGATGTATTTTCTTTGCTATGCTGCAGCCTTATTGCTGTTTCTCATTGAAGTTTCTGCCCTCTCCCACAGACTATGAGAAGACAGCGGACAGAGGTGGTGGTTGAGTTAAGAAAGGTATTATTTTTTTTTTGTTTTGTTTGTTGTTTGTCATCAGAGAAGTCAACTTGGTTATTACCCACTGATTTAGCTACAGATAAGCTATCTCACATGGAACCAATATCTGTGGGTATGTTTTGTGCCTATTACTGCCTGATAATGTTTCAATAATGGTCATATTACAAGCACTATGTAGGGCTGCAATACAGGGGGTTAAATTCCCTGATTTTAGTCATTTTAAACGGTTTACTCAGGGATCAGTAGTTTTCTGATTGTGGTTGTGTGGCTTTTTTCCAGAATAAAAGGGATGAGCATCTCCTGAAGAGGAGAAATGTGCCACATGAGGACATCTGCGATGACTCTGACGTTGATGGAGACTTCAGGACGGTAGGAGATCCTCCTGCTTTATACCTGTTTGCTGTTTTATATTTGTGTGTATAGATATATTTAACAAAACAATGTGTTGCATTTTGATATTTGCAATCTTGCCTTTCGGCAAAACAAACGCTGTATCGCTGATTCCGTTCTGATTTATTTACAGCAAAACACTTCTTTGGAAGCAATAGTTCAAGTAAGTAGGGAAGAACTTTCTCAACCCTGTTTTGAATGAATGTGTGAGCTGTTTATAGTGTAATGTGATGTAAACTCCAAAATTAGCAGTGTCAAGGCTGCATCTGCTGTAGTCAGGTTAACGTGATACACGACACATTTGATTCTAAACACTTCACTTGTTGACTTAGTGCTGGACAGAATCCAGTACCGTGACGCATCACAGTATCATATAATCTTTGAGTTAACATTTGTAAAGGGTTGCTATTCTGTGCAAAATTAATGTATTATAAATTAGTGGATGACTAAAGTGCATAAAACAGGATTGGAAAATCGGAAAAAGAACGAATTGGTGTTTTGTCATTGATTAGCTTGGTGCAGAGCTGAATTTGAAAAGCATATTACAGTTTGTCAGTAGTGTTGTGTGTATATATTTGTATTGTTTGTAGCCCTTGTAAAGAATTCTGGAGGGTGTTGTGAGGGCGAGGAGTCACGTGGAACTCCGTTCTATGTTTGTCCAGCACGTCTCATGTTTTTTCTCTGTTGACCCTGTTTCAGAACGCTACCAGCGACAACCAGGGCGTTCAGCTGAGTGCAGTTCAGGCTGCCAGGTAAACTACAACTGACACTTTCGCCTCACCTGAGAGCCGTTGACATGGTAACAGACGCTCAAACATTCCAAGCAGGTTCCTACAGAATGTTGCGCAAGAGCAGGCTGCTCGAACCCTCTTGGATGCAGCCGTGTTTGTGTGTCTGCTTTACTGTGAAACCGTGTAGAGCATTTTTACATTAAGCGTCTGTGGTCATGAAATTAATATTAACCATATTCTGTTTTAGTTGGTCATTTTAAGCAGTAGCGCAATTACAATATGAACTAGACAGCAATGTGTAATAAACCAATACAAAATGTCTAATAGTGACAAATCCTGATATTTATTTAGCTTTTTTTTTAGCATTTGCAATGATTTGTTTTTACAGAATCTGAACATGTTTTATTGTCTTTTGTAGGAAACTGCTGTCAAGTGACCGTAACCCTCCAATAGATGACTTGATAAAGTCTGGTATTCTGCCCATTCTAGTGCACTGCCTGGATAGAGATGACAAGTAAGACTAAATACAGTATTTTCCCCTGAGAAGCGCTTATTTGGTGCATGTGAACATTCGGCTTATTGCCATTTTTTTTTTTATTTTGCCCCCCAGTCCATCTCTCCAGTTCGAGGCAGCCTGGGCTTTGACCAACATTGCTTCAGGCACCTCTGAGCAGACACAGGCAGTGGTGCAGTCTAGTAAGTGTATTATCTGTTCTGTGTCCAGTCTTTATTACTTACGCATGTCATATCAAAGCCTTGTAACTCCATTTTATCTTTGAATGTATTTGATCATTGTAGCTGACTTTTACATGGTGTGAACTAGGCTCGTCATGATACTGATATTTCAAACTTAATACAAATACTAAGGACGGTGCTTGATACTCGATACTATTTTCAATACTACAGGAAGAAAAAACACAGGAACTCTTTAATAAAGTGTGCTCAGAGGCCATCTCACCGATTCTCTGCGGAGGACAGAGCTGAGGGTCCCTGTAAAATTTTGCGGCGCTAGGTTTGAGAAGACAAACAAAATGCGTCTTTGGGTATTTTTGAAAAGCTCTTTATAAATTACATGTATTATTATTAGCCGACTCAGAACATGGCAGTCCATTTAAAGGCGCCGTTGAAGAAAAAAAAACGCTTTTTTCCCAGCCCTCCATAGAACACATTGGGGCATGATTTGAGCTAATAATGAGGGCTTGTTGGAAAGGTCTCATGGAGATCTACCGACACGCTGGTTCTGTGGGGAGGAGAGCATTGCCACCGGCCGCGTTCAAAGTGGTTGGGGGAGCTGAGGGGCCGCGTAAAAGTTTAGCCACACCATGTTGTTCCCCGGCTGAGCTACGTTTAAAGGTGTGTGCCACTTTTTCTTCCTTGGTAGAGAGCCAAAGTCCCAAAGCTCCCCCAGGCTCTCTGGAGGGGAAAAAGGTGGTACTGCCGACGATTTCCGTGAACCGGCAGATGCAAAACTGGCATTTAAGTATCGATACTTGATGCTAATTGATATAGAAATCTATACTAAAACATTAGTATGAACATTTCCTTACTAATAAACCAATAGAAATGGTCTGACATTTACTATAGCGCACTTCTATACCACTGATTTATGTCTGTGTGGGCATATATTTTCACTTAGGTTGCCTGGTTTGTTCTAGTTATAAGCCGGCAGCTGGTTTGATTGTTTATTCTATTGGTTCACTTAAGCAATTGAGTTAAAACAAATTGCAGATATTTCAACAAGACAATGCAAAATTCTCATTTCATTAAAAGAATATCAAGCATCATTTAAAATTCATTGAAGCCATGTTGGAAAATAGGTGAAGAAGAACCCAGTCACTGTGGATGGTGTGCGGACAGCAGGGAAAAATCAGAGAAGTCAAGTTATACAATAAAGCAGCAAAATTTTGTCTTGGCTGATTGATAACATCTAGGATCAGCTAAAAATTATGCAAATATAATTTTTTGCCAAACAATTTTATTTAAGGGACCTCCCTCACATTCCACACTGTCCATAGGGGTTAGATTCTTCTTCTCCAGAAAATTTTCCATGTAGCCCGACAAGATCTGTGTGGCATCTCTCATTGTTTTATTGGAATATCCGTCATTTGTGTGTTTTTATGTCGCTTTAATGAACAATGATGCTGCTGTTGAGTGCCGAATTAAGATCATTTTAGTTAAAACTCATTCACTGAATGAAGTGTGGACAAATATCCACTTCAACTCATTCTGAATTTCATTCCCACATCGATCCATCTAATCGAACGCAGGGCAGAGCAGAGCAGAAAGAATTGAGTCCGGGTGAGCGCTGGCAGGGAGCGTCTGCGAGGAGAACACTGACTCTCCCGGGAGTTGAGAAAGCAGGCGTACTGACCACAGTGGCAGCCAGCTAGTGAGTCATCACTGTGAGAGAGAAATGTCTGAGTCATGCTGTCTTTTTAATCGTTTTTGTGTGTGTGTGTGTGTGTGTGTGTGTGCGCGCGCAGATGCAGTTCCTCTGTTCCTAAGGCTGCTCCATTCTCCCCATCAGAATGTGTGTGAACAGGCTGTCTGGGCACTGGGCAATATCATCGGTGAGTAACTTCAGTGTTTGGCCCAGACGCTCTGTTTTGGACTGGAGATGCAAAATGGGTATTGATACCTTGAGTATCAGTTTTTAAATGTTTTACACACAGTACTGTGCAAGACTTGGACACCTTAATTATTTTAAAATCATTTAGATGTGCAGTGAGGGTTTTCTCACTCCAATATTACTAAATGTGCTGAATAAAGCTAAAGAGAACAAATACAAATTAATGCAAATGCGAATTGTGGTTGCAATAAAAACAGTGTTTGGAGACACACTAACATGGTTTTCTTGCTGCGGGAGGAGTGTGAATTTGTCAGCTCTTACCAAGACAGTTAAGATAGTTAGGGGCAGCTGGGAGCCTAGTGGTTGGGGCATTCGCCCTGTGACCAGAAAGTCCGGGTTTGATTCCCAAGACCGCTAGGCACCGCTGAGGTACCCTGAGCAAGGTACCGTCCCCACAC
>JBBPDC010000039.1:25686453-25712595 GCA_037974485.1 Hemigrammopetersius urotaenia | reverse complement strand
GTAGCTGCCCCCTGCTTCACTTGGTGAATGGGTTAAATGCAGAGGAAGAATTTCGTGCTGTTCACACTGTGCTGTGGCGTGGTCACCTTCACTTAAATGTGTATATGTATATGTATGTCATTTCTCAGATCTACAGCCCTGAGCTTCAAAACCTGAAACGGAAAAAGCTGATTGGTGGAGAAGAGGCGGTGGAAACACGCATGCGCAAATGTCGAGTTTCGAATCGATTCTTTAGAACTTCTTCACTTCAGTGAATCAGACTGACCTGAATCATTGATTTATTATGATCCCAGACTGATCAATATGTAGCCTTTAACCAGTCTTTTGTCCTTTTACCTGCGCAGTTCTAGTGATGTGACTCATATTTAGTACAGTGTTTTTTTTAATCGTTGTCTCAGCAGTGAAGTGTGAAATATGACTACTGTAATTTTGCTTATATACGATCAGCAGCTCAACATCAGTCTATAAAAACACTCAAATTTGCCATTTGTATTCCACATAACTGTGAGTTATCTATTATTTCTATACCCATGGTGGGTGTATTTTAATATAGTGTTTATTCGATTTTTAGTGTTTATTAAACTTTATATTTTATAATGTTCTTTTCTTTGTGTCACGGTGTTTTCTAGTTCAGATTTATTCAAAAGAATAAATAAGAATCCGTTCGAGCGGTTTTCCCGAGAGAGTCTGTTCAAAAGAGTCGGGTGGAAGGAGCCGGTTTGTTGGCTCGCTGGTCCAGCAGGCGGTTTATTGTTACTGTGAACAAACACCAGGTGAGTCTCCCGCTTACTTCATTCAGAGTAACTTTAATATTTTTTAGTCAGAATGTCTGTTTTTAACCTCGGTTGATTTAGTTCTTTACTTTATGAATATATTAAAACAGGGCGGTCGAGGACTCGGTTCATTTTGAATAGAAAACGGTATCGACTAAAGTAGGTAGGCATAAACAGCGTTTTACACTTTCCGAGGTTTAATTATGCAGTTACACAGACAATTTGAGGTTTGCGCTTACGCTTTTGATCCAGTCCTGACTTGTTCATTTTCTCAGAAAGAAATAAAAAAAGAAAGAAGAGGAAGACTGTTTGGGGTGCGTTCACTGCTCCCGGAATATTTATTGAGGTGTTTCTACAGAAAACAATCTCGATTATTGTTGTAAAAATGTTTTTCTGTAACACAATTAACTATCTTATGTGCATTCATGCTTGTTGATGTGTGCTAGAATCGTGTAAACGTATTAAATATTTGGGGACGTTTAGTTCATCTTTAAGGCAGCCTTTTGTTTTTTTTCCCAAACACCTCACTGTTTGGCGAGATTGTGAAAGAACCTTAAATTGACCCAATTAAGGCTTTCCTGTTAATATGAAAGAGTGTGATTATTGTATTGGTAAAGCAATATTGACCTAAGCATGAATGTAAAGCACTTCTTTATGTTTTTGTAATAAACTTGGATCGATAGTCTGATCACCCCCAGCAGAAGGGACTGGCTGCTCCTGGAGGCTGAAAGTAGGTTAGATGTCTAAGCTGCAGGAGGCAGTGGAGGAATTGGGAAAAGCTTTTTTTTTTTGTTTGCGACTCCGCATATAACTCCATTTGTGCCGATCAGACAGTGTAACCCAGTATAATCCCCAACAAGACCAGCTCAGCTCTCAAATTTCAATCCCCTTTATACTTTAACAAGTTACTGGAAACAGTGCTTGGGCTGGACGTGCAGTACCGAAACGTCATCCTAGAATTACAACAGGGCTGCATAACATATAGTCCATTAACCATTCTCACAGTGTCAGTCTCTGCAATACTGATCTTCAGCAGAAGGCTGTGAGATGCAGATGAGCCACTCAGTGTTTCTGACAGGGTGACCAGTCACAGCTCAGGGTGAGTTACTGGGTGTTCTGATTAATCAAGATCTTCCTGAAATCTTTTAACCACCACAAAGTTCACAAAGGTGATTTTAAAACGCTCATATTGCACATTTTGTATTTCCCCAAAATCTTTACCAAAAATATATTTTGTTACAGCTCATCCTTACATGGCCATTTTCCAACCTCTGAATTAACCAAGCTGTACCTTTAAGACTGGTGAATGTAAATGATCTGTTTTCTGATTAGCTCCCCTGGATTGCAGCTTGGGCAAAAGGAAACACAGGGCTGAAACACTTAATAATACCTCCGCATGAATGGATGGAGCTAAACTGATGTAGCCTGAAAATGATTTATGTCAATGTGTGACATCACAAAAACCCTGATTTGTAAACAGGACGATTTGCAGTTTAGGTCCTGTTCATGGACTGTATGGATGGGAGGTGAATGTATTTAAAAAATTACTTCAAGCCTCAAATTTCAGAAGTGATGTTATGGGCTATTTAATATGTTGAAGGTAATCGCAATAACAATATGTAGCAGTAAAAATAACACTTTAAAATAGCACTAGGTCCAGTAGGCTGTATTATAACCCTTTAGGTTTAAAAGCAATCAGCACAGCTAATCAGAGTTCAGCTATTTTAAGAGACACCCATTGCTGACATATACAGCATAATCTCCAAAGAGTGGGACTGACCTATAGAATGGAACTTGTCAGCTTGAGGGGCCTACGGCCCCTCAGTACTGGGGTGTGGAGTTCTCTAGACTGATGGAACTACATTTAGGGTGAATCAAAGCATGGCCGCAATCAAATCCTCACAACAATGTTCCAAAAACATTAGCGTCCCCCAGAAGACTAGAGGCACTTGCTGAAGCAAAGGGGTAGATGAGGAGTTTTGGGAAGGAGGCCAAACAAGATCAGCAGGTGTCTACCTAAGTTTTGGGCATATATTAGACATTCATTAGAACCCAATGCTACTAGAGCTTCATCATTCAGTGGCAGTAATTGTAGCCGACCCAGTTTTTCCAAACGTGGTAATCACTGGACAGAAATAGTTCTTTACAGAGAGGTGCTAACCATGTTGCTAGCTTGCCAGATTGCAGCGTGACTCCTAGTAGCGTTATCCCACGTCCACAAATCTCACATCTAGTCAATAGTTCTACATCTGGTCTGTGCATCCAAACCGTTTTCCTGCATTGGTCAGCAATTCTTTAATTTTCCATCACTGTTGTGCTAACAGTTGCAGGCATGTGTTTTAGAGGCATGATGTCATTTTTGAGCCTAGCTCAAATTAGTTTCCTCACACAGAAAAGGAATGAGGCTGTTGTTCTTTTGGGTTTTCAGCAGGTGGTGTGGAGAACCGGAGAGCAGCAGCCAACGCCCCCTTATTGTGGTATGGATAACCTGGAGGAGGACCTTACTTGTTCCGTTTGTTACTCCCTCTTCAATGATCCCAGAGTGCTTCCCTGCTCGCACACTTTCTGCAAAAGCTGTCTGGAGAATGTCCTCCAGGTTTCCACCAACTTCTCCATTTGGCGGCCACTTCGGCTCCCGCTCAAATGCCCCAACTGCCGCAGTGTGGTGGAGCTGCCGCCCAATGGTGTGGACGCCCTTCCAGTGAACGTCTGCTTGCGCGCCATTATAGAGAAGTACCAGCGCGACGGTCAGCCCCGCATTCCGGCCTGCCCTGAACATCCTCGCCAACCTCTGAACGTCTACTGCGTTCAGGACTGCAAGCTCATATGTGGCTTCTGTCTCACCATTGGCCAACATCAAGGCCATGCCATTGACAACCTCCAGACGGCGTATGTTAAGGAACGGGACACGCCAGCTAAGCTTGTCGAGCGTCTGACAGACAGGCGCTGGGAGGAAGTGTGCGGCCTGGTCGAACGTTTGGAGCAAGAAAAAGCTCGGTATGAAGGCCTGGTCCATCAAGACCGTGAGGCTGTCTTGCAGTTCTACCAGGCCCTAGAACGGCTTCTTGCTCACAAGAAAGAGCTGTTCATGAAAGCTCTGGATGGGGCGAATGTGAGGCTAGCCTGTGTCTACGACCCACTGATTGAGAAACTGAAGGACATGAAGGAGGAGCAGCTGGATCTGATCTCTCTGAGCTCATGTCTGGGAGATGAGGAGTGCCCCCTTACCTTTTTGGAGAAAGTTCATCACCTGAGGGAGAGGGTGGACACCTTGACGCAGACGACACTACCAGAGGTCCCTTCTCTCTCCATTTCGCCCCGCATGGAAGACTTCCTTGGGGAACACTGGGCCAACGTGACCATCGGGAGGCTGGAAGATGGTCCAGTCCCAAAAGTCTCCTGCCACGAGTGCTCCAAAGGGGCACCACAGTCAACATCAGGTCAAAGATGGTTTCGGGTTCAATCTTTGACTTCCGTTGCCTTGCTAACACTGTTCCTGTTGCTAGTTCTGCTTTTATGGTTGAACCCCGTGGGTGGAGCATCCCTTGGGTTTTCTCTTCTATCGCAGATTAGTCAGGCTGTTAAAAGCCTAGCAGCTGAACTGACCTTTCCACTGCACGGATCAGGGATGTTCCTCTACTGCACGCTTCGTGACCTCAGCCTTAGATTCAGGTCATATATTTCCGCTCTGGGAGAGAGCACGTATCAACACGTGGCCTTCTTTTTCAAAACCATTCACTAATGCTAAAAGACAAAAAATGGTTTACACATTTCAAGAGTGCTGTACAGTACTGACCTTGGACACAGTATGCAACAAACTGGCACACATTCACAGTTAAGCATGGCTTCTAGACAGCTGAGGCTTGCTACTTTAATCTCAGGAGTTGACAAGTCACAATGTTTTCTGTACAGGAATAGGTATTACTACACAGTAGAACATTACAGTGAATAGTACAGGTTTAACCCCAGTAAACTTAAAGATGAAATATTTAAGTTGTCAGAATAACTTGCCTGTTTTCTATCTTGCTGCTGTACTTTCATTCTACTTTTTTCTACCAAGTCCTACTTTTTTCTACTTAATACTTTGAATCCATTTATCTACTTCATGATGAATATTTTTAAACTGCGTGTTTTATTTAATCAACTTTGAATGAATTCGCTAACCGCTAATGTTAAGCAGGAGCCCTGGATACATACTTAAGTGGCCTTATCTATAGCCTTAAACACAGACATCTGTAAGACAGGTCTATTATGCTGTGTAAGCTTTTTACCGCCTTAACAATGAGGTGGCAGAATAGAAAAAAAAAGGAACGTCCTCAAAATAATCATCCGTATATAAACTTTAATCGTATAAACAGCAGCAATAAGTTGAGAGGTAAAGGACAGGTATAAATCACATAGGAGGAAGTAAAGAGCAAAAAGTAAAAGTTTCTTTTAAAAAGATCTGAGAAAGATGAACAGAAAACTTGGCAGGTCACAAGTACATTTGTGATTTGATTTTTATCCTGATGCAGCTTCAATTATGTTTTTGAGTACAATGGATTTGGGGTTGATGCCCACGTTCTTTGTGGTGTTGTGTGTCTTGTAGATGCCTATCAGACGGTCAGCCATCTCAAACATGTTGTTCCTTAGAGAAATAATGATGAATTGGGCATTCTTAGTTTGTTCCTGGTAGGAGAAATAGAAGAAAGGGGAGTCAATGTATGTAAAATGTTGATCATTAAACTTTTTCAGCAAAACAAAGCTGTGCAACAGAGACAGTTCTATAATGGTAATTTACATAATTAGTCAATTAGTTTTTTCTTTATTCAAATGTCAGGTGCTTGATGAAATTCGAACAGGTGAATTCTGGATGGCACTTTTCAAATATATCTCAAGTTAACATTAAAGGTATTTTAAGACAAAAGTTATGGTGGTGAAGCCTTGTAATATGTAATCCCAACAGTTCAGTACATTTGGGGCAAGAATGTCAGCAAGTAAATAGACCAAGATTTAACTCACGTAAATATAGCAGGCCACAATGGACACGTTCTTGAAGTCCAGTGCAGCATCAATCTCATCCATAAAGTAAAGCGGTGTGGGCTTAAAATGATGCAGAGCAAAGACCAGAGCCAGGGAACTCAGTGTCTTCTCTCCTCCAGACAAGTTGTAGATTTTCTTCCAGCTCTTTTTAGGAGGACGCACACTGGAGGGAAAGGAGTTTAATTAGCCAAAAGAGTAAAGTAACAAATGAGACTAAAGTGAGTCAGTTATGATTCCAGATAACTGCTTTAACAAGCAAAATCAGACATTTTTACACATCTGTACATTCACACTTAAAATAGTTGTTTCTAAAGACCAAACAGTTGAACACAAGTGCTTCATTTTCAGACTGTAAAACTACAGGTGTGGACATCAGATTTTTCACTCATTTGTGTTTTCCTCACCTGAACATGATGCCCTCAGAAAAAGGGTCCAAGCTGTCCACCAGCTCAAGCTCAGCATCGCCCCCTAGTGTCAACATCTGGTAGTTTTCTTTCAGCTTGTTGGTAATAATATTAAAGCCAGCCATGAACTCATTCAGTCTCTGCTTCCGCAGGTCCTCACAGCCCCGCTTGAAGTTGTCTCTCTGGTTGGTGATCTCATCTAGCTCAGCTACTCTCTGCAAATACTGCTCCTCCTACACACAAATACCACAGCAAGAGTCAAAATAACAGCAATTAAAATGCATGAACAATCTTGCAGTTTTGATAGTTCCCCTCCTCAAATACACTCAAACCTGGAAATAAACAGGAGAGTTTAACCAGGTATGCTTAAGAGGGGTTATCAACAAACTGCAATGGACACCATCCCTCCAAGACTGGCACCACCACTTGATTCTTTCCCTCCATTTCTCATCAGGAAGTAAATAAAACAGCCCCATTTGTTTTGGTCGCCCCCTACAGGTCAGCAAGAGCTTATCAAATCTGTTGAAACTTAGTTGATTATCTACAACACAAGCTGAATGCAATGCACTAGTCTTGTTGCATTTCACAGATATTTAGTTGAATGCTAATTTAAGTTAAGATAAACATCTTGAAACCATCTATAGTAGAAGTATTCCAAAGACAACATCCGCATACCTTCTTCTTGAACTCAGCAATGGCTCCTAGGTTAGGTGTCATCTGGGCACAGCGTTCCTCCAGCAAAGCAATCTCATTTTTAATGACATCTGGGTTCTTAATGTTCTCCAGTTCCTCAGCAGTCAGAGTAGGCAGTTCCTCTGCTGGTTGGTCATCAATGGTATGCAAAGCAAGCTTTGATGCCTGAAGAGGATCCAACAGTGACTATATAGTATTTTAAAACCAAAAGTCTTTAAAGAAAAGAAAAAAAGCTAGTCTAAAGATGGCTCACCTCTTTTTCCCAGTGTTTGCACTTATTGTGGCACTCAACAATAGCTGTGTCAATTTGCTCCACTTTCAAACGGATATTCAGTGATTCTTTCTGCAAAGCATGCTCCTGTTCCTGTATGGCCTTGATCTCCTGCATTACTCCACGGTGTTCCTCCTGTACCTCAGGCAGTGCCTCCTACAAGCCAGTCAGATCAGAGTTTGGAGCTTCAGTTTAGATGCTACAACAGTTGAGCATTCATTAAAAAAAAAAAAAAAAAGCTATGTTCCACAGTCACTATGCGAAAACACTGCACATCACAAAGCATCTACACCATTAACAATAGATTTATTGGGGTTGTAAGATGTTAAGACACTTTAGCCTGTGGTTTTATAATGTGGATATACCAAAATACCTCAGCCTCTCGGCAGGTCTTCAAGATCCCTTCCCCTTCGTCCTCCAGTTTCTTCAGCAATTCCATAAGCTCCTCCATAAGCTTCTCGTTCTCTGCAATTTCTGCCTCTAGACGTACTATTACTTCCTCAGACTTCTTCAGATTACTATGAGGAAGAGGACAGCTTAACTGATGAAAAGATTCATAGACCCAGTTACCCATTCTTTTGCAGTGCCTTCTGAATGGATTTTCAGTTCGCATGAACGTGCAGGATGAGCACAACATACGAATGTAGATTATTACTACAATACGTTTTTTAAATTATAAATTTAACCAGACGTGAAGTTTCACTCACCGTCCTGCAGTCTTGATAGCCACTTGAGCTTTAGTGATGGCAGAGGAACGTTCATCTAGTTCTTTGTTGACCTTATCCAGTTTGTCCTGCTGAGCCTTTAGCTTGTGGCTGTTGATGTCTACAATTAGGGTGTGGAGTCGTTTCACCTCTGCCTCCACCTTTCCTGCCTTGTTGGAGGCAGCCTCAAAGTCTTTGTAGAAAAAAAAAAAAAAGGGTTAACCTTTAGTTGGCCAAACTTTGCAGTTATTAAACTTGTCAGGTTCACGGTTTAGCATTTTGTCTCTCCTCAGCTCTTCCAGCAAGGAGACATGCGGCAGATGTACAAAGTGTACATTTCAGAAGTTTAATTCTTTAAGAATGTCAGACACATAAAAACAGTAATCTTCCTACTTTTCTTGAAGGCATCCAGGCTCTTCTCCATTTGTTTTTGCTTGGCTTTGTCTGGAGCAGCAGCGATAACATTAGCTTCCAACTCCTTCATCTGAGACTTCAAGAGAATTTCTTGCTCTTCAAGACTCTACAGAGAATAAAATTGCCCATTTTTCACTTTTTAATAATTGCATTAATTCCATGGGATGGACAAGTATAACCAAATCTTTTGGTTACCTTACCTTATCTAAACTTCATGTATAATAAACACGTTTTAAATGCTTTTTTTTTTTTTTTTTAGTATTGTGATTTTCAAATCTTTAAACGCAAATGTGATTAAAGAAGTATAGCAACAGGATAAAATGTTAGACGCTGCTCACTGGTGATCCATGGCTACTCGTGTGGTCCTTGAGGGCACCATGTTGGTGACCCCTGCACTATAGATATCACCACTTTCCATAGAGATGCTGAAGTTGAATACACACAGCAATGCTTTTCTTTTAAAACTGTTGAGGCATTCAGAGACACTTTTGAGGTGTGTATTCTGGCTGACCTGAATGCTGGCTGTGTATTTCTCCAATGTGTTCTTCATGTCTCTGAGCTCCCGTCTCTGTTTGTGCACCTTCTCCTCAAGCTGCTGTTTCCTTTGCTGCCAGTCCTGCAGCTGCACCACCTTCTCATTCAGTGCACTCTCCATACGATCCAGCTACACAAACACACACACAGTCAGATACACTATGGTCTCGGAGGCTGTGGTCTAATGTGGAACAGATGGAAGTGGGTTTGTGATCTCACCTGTTCCTGTGAGACTTCAGTGCCAATAGAAGAGCCCATTCTGCCCTTCATTACACGTCCTCCTCCTCCAGTCATTGTGCCTGAGAGAAAGAAAAGTGTAAATGTGTGTAAAAGTAGAAATCTGATGCATTAGCGGTAAAATCCAATTAAGAGGGTCGTACCAGCTTGTTCAATGATCTGTCCTTGCAAAGTAACCACTCTCCAGCGTTTCTCTTTCTGGAAGGCCACTTTAGTGGCCTGCTCCAGGTCTTTGGCCACCAATGTATCCCTCAGGGCAAAGTAGAACGCAGGACGAATGGATTCATCCTTCACCTTCACCATGTCAAACAACCGGGGAATGTTCTCTGGAGTGGAGACTGCAGCCATGCTTTTTTCCCAGACCTTCATCTACCAACACAAACAATATTTAATCTGATGTTCTAATACAGAATAAATACACATTTGTGCTAAATGTATCATAGTGATTAAATTCAAATGAACAGAGTATTGTTACGTTCAATATTTGGAGTAAAAATTAATGTAACGTGCTTCATGTGCAACAGGGTGTTTCATAAACATTCGTCACTACCTTATCTAGACCAATGAATGTGGCCACTCCAATATTCTGGGTCTTGAGGAAGGTGACACATTTCTGTGCTGTGTCAATGGTGTCCACTAAAATGTTATCAAGGGAGCCACAGCTTGAAGAGATGGCAACATCATACTTCTCATCAATAGCCCCCAAGTCACCCTTGAGACAAAAGGTTAAATAGGTTAAGGTAGAAAGGTCACACCTGGTCACATTTTAGACAAAAAGATGGGTGAGCAAAGAAATTCTAGTACTGTGCAATATAAACAGTATGCGATATAAATGTGGCCTACGGGAGCAATTTTGATTATACCAAGCCTGCCGCAGAAATATCTGCTCCTCGCGAAAATGAAAAAGTCGCGTCACCTGCGCAGAATCACGCCTACTCGCTGCACGAGGCATTAGTTTTGGAAAATGGTCGAGAGCAGAGAGTGCACAAGGAGCAGCTTCTTAAAAAGAGCAGTCAATGAACATTTATCATGTGACAAAAACGATATGAGATGCAACATAAAAGCTGGTCATGTGACGATAACCATAAAATATATAATGTAATATTGTTGACAAGTAAGAACGAGACTAAATGTGGTTTACAAAATAAAAACTTTGCAAAAATGTCTTCATATTCGTTGACTAAAACGAGATGGTATTTACTGTACGATAGGGAGGGGAGAGAAAAAAATATTGGGATGCTCGAGCTTAGTGTTGAACGGCATTACGTCCCAATACTTTTACCATTAAGAGGCACTGTGAATCTAGAGTGACCAAAAGTATTGGGACGTAGGGCCATTAAAGTGCCAGGGAGCGAGAAATGACTCCCACACAGTCTCTCTCTCACACATCGTATTTGTAAAATATGAAAAAGTTCAGCAACGCCTTTGCTATGGACATAGGTTACACTTTCAAAAACGGTTACATTTGAATTTACAGATAATTATATACCGCAATATATACTATCTACGGTTCTATACGGTACCATCTATATCACAATATGAATTTCATGCCACATCGCACAGCCATAAGAAATACCACACATCACTGTATGGAGAATATCATGATGGGTTGTGTGCAGCATCTTACCAGACGTCCCAGGATGCCAGGGATCTTGCCACTTTGTTTCTGCTGCATAAGGGCATCCAGCACTTTTCCTCGGCTGCGGTTTGAGGACAGAAAACTTTTGGCTTCCTCAACTTTCTGCCTCATGTCACCAACCATTGTCCTGGCCTGACTGTCCTGCTCAGAGATCTGTTCAAGCTCCTGTTCATCCTGCGCATGCACACACAATCAGGGATCTCGTTATTTAAAAAGTCTTCTACATTTAGATGGCCTTTTGAGGTAAGCAGTGAAATGAGTGCTTCATGGCTTAACCATTACCACCTAACCAAAACACAAGCCTTCTTACAACACTAATTTGTCCCTGTTAATTTAGCATTTCTCCAGTATTGATGGGATGAATGTAAACCTCCAGACAAACCTTCTTGAGCTCCTTCTCACACTTGGGTATTTTGACCTGCAGCTCCTTGATGCCAGCTCTCCTCTCACGAAGTGTGTCAGCAGTGCCCTGTAGCGTCTCTTTGGCCTGGTTGAGCTGTGAAACTGCCGTGTTGTGCTGACTAAGGTAGAGGTCCAGCGCTGACTGGGCTACATCCATCTCTGAGCGCGTCTCATTCACTGCTTTACTCAACTCCAGAAGATCCTTTTCTTTTAGCTGTAGATAGAAATGAGGTTAAGATTTGTAACATCCCCATCCATACTCTGAGCAGGGCTGAAAATGTAACTAAGGGTATCAATTTTATCACTAAACTGTTTCTACACATTTAGCACTTTTGATAAATTTAGCAAAATTGCATGAAACTTACAATCCTACAGCTAATCAAAGTAATATTTACTTTAAACTCCTTAATACCCTTACATTTAAAAGCTTTTGAGAAACTTCAGGGACCAAGTCATAAATGTAGATGTCAATAACTACTTAGAAAATCCACCTCATCGTAACATTCTACTCAGCAAGCAGCTCAGGTTACGGTCATTAAAGGATCATGCACTGTTGACTGCGGTGGGGCAAACCTCTTTCTCCAACTGCAGGCCGCTGGTCTCCTCCTTCAGGCTCTCCATCACCTGGGCCAGGGCCGCCTCCTCCTTTACTTTCTGCTTCTCCAGCTCTTCCTTCTGTTCAGAGGCCTCTGTAATAATCTTCTCACTGCTGGCAGGTATGTTTTTTACCTCTTCCAACTGACCACAGAGAAACAAAGCAAATAAAATTCTTTATTCAAGACTCTAGGCAAGGCATCAGCATCATTTTGTGTATGAGGAGGACGGAGGGCTTTACACTTGTTTTCAAGCTGCATTAAACATGTCTTTCCGTTCAGTCATAATTTGAACTTTTAGACATATTAGAAATGCAGTGGAAACACATGGAGCTGAGGAGGAGTGTGCAATCTCTGCTGTCCCAGACTGGTAGGGCTGCTGTGTGATAGGTCAGAGATCTACTACCACATTGGGAATTGGCTATGGCTAAACTGGGAGAAAAGGGAGGGGAAAACACAAATAAAAATGTTCAAAAAGCACAGCTTGATGCTGTGTTTCTCAGATCATAGGTGCCAGACAGCTGTGTAAACCCAGGTTTCCTGCCGTGCCATCCATGGCAAAGGAAGGGGGTGGGTGAGCAAGCCTTTAATATAGGGTTAATTTGCGGGTGAAAAGGGAAACTGCTGTGATTGTTACACAAAGTTACACTTCACAGGCACGCTGCAGAACACTGCACCCCAGAGAGCTGAATCGTGTTGCCCCCAAGACAACCCCCTCCCCAAAAATCTATTTAATACCGTCAGATTATGCAAGACATATTCAGAAAAGCCAAGGGAACCATTAAGGATTTGGTAAAACCAAATCCAGTGCTGTAGGCCTGTGTAATCTCTCTTAAGTGGCACATCAGAGGGACCATTGCCAAAATTAAGCAGCCTATAACTGCAGTAGCCATGAGGTTTGAAATCGATTGACTGATTTTCCACTACAGTGGAAAAGTTAAAGCAAAGGCATCTCCAGGGAATTACTGTATAGTTAGCATATGGAAACTTTGAATTTTTATTGTCCTATATGCTGTTGCATGATGTCCTATATGATGGTAGAATATCTGATTCAAAGAAGAAAAAAAAAAAGATTTACAAGTGTATACTTAACAGCAACAATGATATCTGCAACAAACAGTAAGCATACATAGTGTGGGAGAGAAAAAGTATTTGTGTAAATTGTCTCAAGAGACTGTCCAAGTTCATGTAACTGGCCTTTGTTTTTATATGTTTTACAAAATTATACTGAAATAGTTTTTTAGTTTGGCTTGACCATAACATAAATACCATAAAAGACATGTCAGGCCAGTAGTGTATGTTTTAAAATACACTGCATCGTTGTTTATTAATGGCGGCCTGTAAGACCAGTCTCATGAGAACTATTAACTGCACTGATTTAAATTAACTCTTTAAAATGGCCAAAGGCAAACGTTTCTAAAAATGCCAACATGCTTTCTGTAGATGTTATAGATTTTTCTGGCCACCAGGATCTGATTCAGCACAAAAGAGGTTGTATTTGAATACATATTTCTGTATGTGTACTTGAGTGTATACTTAACACACCTTCTCCTTATCCTTCTGTAGCTGTTTCTGTAGTTTCTTGACTTTGTTCTTGGTGTGCTTAAGCTTCTCACGCACCTCTACATCCTGGAGGTCCAGCTGGGTGAACTTCTCCTTTTGGTTCTCAATGAACTTTGTCAGCTTGCCCAATTTTCTGGAGAGACAAACAACACTCTACTAAGCTGAGAAACCTGAGCTCTGAATGTCCCTAAATTGCCATTTCAGAGAAAAAGGAGGGTGGGGTAATGAGTGTACAGGACAGGCATGCTCTTTTTAGCTGTGGGGATACAAAAGAAACAATACTGAGAGGGGGACAATAAGAGCCAACTGATATGCCAACAGAACATTTTGGACTTGATTGCACAAGCCCAAACATACATCTCAAAACACACACATACACCCCAACCCGGCAAGCTCAAAAGAATCGGGCCTTCTTTCTTACTTCTCCACATTTTTCAGGGCATCATTCTTTCCCTTCATTTCCTCTGTGAGCTGGTTGCTTTTATCAGTCAGTCCTTTGTTGTCCTCCTGGATCTGTTGTTTCTCTGCTTCCTTTTCAGCCACACGCTGCTGTAGATCATGCCTGACAAAATCAACACATGCATTTAAAAACAAACAGTGGAAACAACTATACAGACAAGCCTCTGGGCTGACCGACATTTGCTACAAGGCAGACAATCATTGTTGCTCAATTATTCATGCCTATTTAAGGAACTACTAGAGCTAGAATTGGAACACAAATGTTTAGACAAAACACTAGCATACAAATTAAAAAATATGCACACGCAAACAGGGCAGGCAATCAGCTTGGGCTGATATTACATACATCACCATTTATCATTCAGTTAAACAATGATCAAATATGCAATTATAATCATAAATAACTGTTTACATATTAAATTCATGTAGATACAAACACGGAAGCTGGAAGAACGATAAGATAAAGTTCTCCCAAAAGAATACGTAATTTAATTACCAAATCCATTCTTGCATGACTTCCCTGCTTTATATTATTAACAACAGATATTAAATGTAATTTCACTTCATTTGGTTTTAATATTTAAGCCTAATACATGCCTAAACGTGCTTTTTATTAATAACAAAAAGGCCTTTAAAAAAAAAAGTGTGTAAATATATATATATCAATTTCAGGCCACATTTAAGGGCAGTTTAATGGAAGTGAGCTCTCCTATTGCAGCAATGCAGTCTGAGAGGATATGGCATGTGCAAAGGCTGTCAGGTCTGGTGATAGATGGCTTTGCTCTCAGGTGGAACCAGACACTGCTTACAATCTGAAACCTGAATCCAGGAAAAATGAATCATGGCAAAGCCTGCTAAATCAATCTGATGTACAGTTCAAAAGCTTGCCACGGTTTTGTGAGGAACAAATTAGCACCAGTTGCTTCTATAACAGCATGCAGATTGTCTCTCCATTATCATATTAAACTTCAGTGTCCATGTCAGCTGCTCTGTTATTCTAATCCTGGCTGTGCATGAGAGCCGTTTGCTACATACTGGAGATCACACGAATAAAAGCTTTAAAGCCTAATATTAACCTTTGCTATGGGCCTTTAAATGTTATGTATTGTCCATCTGGCCTTTTATAACTTGATCATGCTAAAAGGCGTGGGGACGCACTGCAAACCCGCTGTACTTGATAACTTCTATAAAAAAGGTTGGATCTATCAGCAGCATTCACTTCCCCACAAACTCTCGGGGCAATTTAAAGCTTGCATTTGAAACTACCCACAAAACCATTTTTCACTGCTAGACTCAATTTTGAATTTTTAAATACGTGTCTCTATAAGACATTGTGGAATAAATGAATCAAATCAGTATTACAGGACATCACAGGGCAAGTGCAGCAATTTATTAACACTGTATAGAAATGCAATACTTCCCAAAGATTAAAATTTATAGAAAAACTAAAGTGAGGGTGCTAGGACTGTACACTCTGGGCAAAAATGCTACTCTCCCCATTATACACTGATAAGCCAATAATATTACAACATTGCTTAATTTTGTATGCAGCTCTGACCCGTTGAGGCATGGACTCCAAGACCTCTGACGGTGCTGTCGCCTTCTCATAGAACATCCGAGTGCACCTCTTGCCCAAGTAAGCAACACTTGCTGCCAGCAAATTAACTTCAAGAACTGACTGTAAACTTGAATGAGAATCCATGTTTTTCTACATTCCCTGTCAGTGACTAATGTTGCAGCTGAAAGTTATACAGCAACATAGTAAAACTGCAAGGCAATGCACTATATATTAAACAATTAGACAGTGATAATTCAAGATACATTCTGCATTATATTGAAAAAGCATATTTTTGTTTAAGCCCAGAAAGATAACACATCTCTCACATACATCAAGACAGAGAGGCAGTCAGGAAACATCCTATTTTTTGACTCTAAACATCCAGTGAAATCACAAACCAATCCAGAAATCACAAACCAATATCGGAAAAATCTCAATCTTTCAGCAGATAAAAACATATAGAGAAAAGAGGTGAAACCTTTCTACTACAGAGTACACTGAAGGAAATGGGAGTGTCATGGCCTTACACATAGTACTGGCAAAGTTTGCTCCTCTTCTTGAACATTTCATTCTCCAGGGTGAGAAATTCCACCGCTTTGTTCTTATCACCCTCTAGGGAATTCTTCTCCTTCTCCACCAACTTCACACGATTCAGCTGCAAAATCAGAAGTGACTGTTAAATAAACCATTTGTATGTAATTACATACAGTAATTAACATGTTTTTTGTTACTGTTAACATTCAACAAAAACAAAACAATTTGTTCATTTATGTTCTAGGTTATATTAAGCATGATTCATTATGAAAATCCATTGACATTTGCACCACCTTTAAAATGTTATAGGCTTTGAGGGCATCATCATGCAACATCAGGAGAAAAATAGTATTAACCAAATAATCTTGTTTCACCTCCCTATTCGCATTCATATGACAATTACAATAACAACTGACTAATTAGCCGGTGTTTAAACAGAATACAGTTTCAGACTTGCCACCATTAATAGACACTCTCATAGCCAAGTCAATCAAGAGGGCTTTTCAAACTGGACTAACAAAAAGAACTAATGAACCCTTTTATTAAAACTTCCCCCACAGTCATCAGAATCAAACAACTGTCATCAGAATCAGACTACTCATCTAACTAATAACCAAGTCAAAATAAAACTCTAAAAATCTTCCGAAAGGGGTACTTATACAAAAATAACTGTTCAATAAGAGGACAAATAGTATATATAAATAAATTGAATAAAATTACACATCAAGCAGACCGACCCAATAAAACTTGCTCTATGTACCATTCTAGATTTTTGCCACTCTTTTTGTCCAAACACATTTTCATGCTACAATCCATCTACACAACTGCCTTTCTGCATCAAGTACAGACTTACATGTTAAGCAGAACATGCAAAGCTGAGAATCAAACAAGGTCAGTAAAGAAAACTGTTACTCACAAAACAAAACACAGCACTGCTCCCACTGCCTGCTAACCAAAAATGCTAGTAGGTCTGCCTCATTATAATTAAAGTGTAATTAAAATGATTAAAATACATAAATCTCGCCATCACTCAGTTTCTTTATTGCTGAACGTTTTGCAATTGTTCTTGGCAGGGCAGAAAACGGAGAGAAAAAAAAGAAAAGAAAGAGGAGCTCTCGTTGGAAAAGCTGAGCAAGACTGTATTAAGTGTGTGCTGCCACTCATGGTCCTTTTAGGTGGAACTGCTACAAATATAAATAAAACGTCACAGATAACCACAAAGCACCGGTCCTCCTTGTCTCCTGGTTTCAAGAGTTTTGTGAAATAAGCGGACACTTAAAGAGGGAAAAGACGCATCCGACAACTTACGCCAAAATAAACAAGCCAAGAGAGCAACATCAGCAAAACACAGGGACTACTGCACTGACAATATAAATTATATAAATCAAACAATATAGCTAAATAAATGCTCTTGGTCCCAAAATAAATGGGACAACAGTCTACGCTGTGTAGGGGTGTAGGAGCCCAGTTCCTGAAATTATTTATTTATTTTTAAAGAAAATGTTAGCTTTACCTAAAATAACCTTTAAAAACATTTAGCCTTAGTCCATAAACGGAGTATTGGAGTGCTGGAAAATCTAACCTTTACCTGCAATTAAAGAGAGAAGGGTAAATTCAGTAGCACTGAAAATACACTACATACACTACCGTTTAACTGAAACAAGAAAACACCACTTCTGATGTAATTATGTTAAAATTAGACAAAGTACATCTACCACCCCCCCATAAACATACACACTTGCAAACTCCGCAAAGCCACACCAAATTATATCAACACAACAATTCTGCTGACCTTAATTTTCAAAACAAAATGTACTGTGCTTGCAAATATTTACCCATAAAATTTTTTTTGTGTTAATCTGTGAAACTGTGTGCATGTTAAGTTTCTTTTGTATGATTTCCATGAAGTTAGTTGAGCTGTCTAAAGGGGGGGCCCAAAAAAAAACCAAAAACAACAACCACCAACTAAAAAATAAACTGCCATAAAACCCTCACATGGCAACTACAGAATCTGCTGCTCAAACATAAAAGATAAAGCTTGAATCTGTCCCATGCAGTGCGTCATGTTATGCTTTCTTCCAATTTAAGTGAAAAGTTTCAGCATTGTTCTCATTTTAGAGTCAAGAGTGGAAAAAATAGCTCCTGGTTCTAGTTAAAAAAAAATACTAAATCAATTAAAAAGTGTTGTGTTTTTTTTTTTTTTTGTTTTTTTTTTAAGACATACTGGCAATCATGTTCATAAGCTCTCTATCTGAAGCTATGCCAAACACAAGTATGTAGATTCTTTATCACTTCATTTTTCACAAGACCCAACTACTCAGCTACTGCGCATGTCTTTTATGGGAGAAATAAATAATCACTGTTGTAGAGGATGTACTGTAGCAATCAGTCTAAAGTTTTGTTAAATATTTGAGGCCTACTAATATAGGTGATTTAATACTACTAGTAGAATCAAACAGATAATTTGAATTTTGTTTTAAGGTCAACCATTCTCATCATCATCATCTGTATGAAACTGTGAGCCAAGTAAAAACTTGGCTTTTGAAAAACTCAATTTCTAAAACGGTCCCACCTGACCTGAGGGACACACATACACACTCTCTGGTGCACCAAGAGCTAAACCACAAGCGTTTATTTTACTTAAGAACATCACCAGCGGTTTCTAGCAGGTGTTTTAGCTCACCTTTTCACCTCTCTGTTCATTGAGCAGCTCGACACGTCGGCACAAAGTGTTGATTGGCTCTTTGAGTCGGCAGGAGCCAATAATGTCCTCAAGGTATTCCAGCATACCTTCGTCATGCTCTGTCTGGCCTTTGGGCTTCATCATAGCAATCTGCTCCACTTCCCCCTGATGAAACACCAGAGACACACACAGACACATTTTAGGCTAAATGTACCCAAAAGTGTCAGCCATAATAATAATAATAATAATAATAATAAATTCTTATAAATAATATTTCTGAACATTTGATGCATTACAAAAGACAACAATTACACAATATAGCATACTTTTTATTTTCATACCAAGTCTAAACGGTCATTTACATTAATTAGAAGAAAAAAGAACTGGGATGAACTAGTAAGAGCAAATACACAACACAAATACACAAGTTTGAACGGCAAAGTTAGAACCATTTAAAAGATTACTTTACTTATGTTTCATAAAACCACTCCAACATCGCTTATGTTTTTTTTTTTTTTAGCTCCTGCATGAACTTTCTTCATTACTATATATTCACATACAGAGAACCTTACTCAAGGTTAGGACTATTTGAGAAACTACCCTAAATATCTGTAGGGCAATAAAGCTCTGATAAAGCATAATTTCATATACCCAAATACAACAATTAATGTGTGTCTGGAAAACTAAATTTAAGAGGAAGTTACTCCAATCAAATATGGCCTCAAAAACCTTTTATGCTGCAAAGAGTGTTATTGCTTCAGCTACAGCAGAAAACAGGATAAATCAAAATTCATAGGACCACAATAAATGCAAAAAGAGGGCACATATCAAACAGATGGTAACACCAGGTAATTAGTGTTAGGCAAAAAGCTACAATGCTGCAAATGTGTTCAAAATAAAAACATTACTATACCGTAAAACTCAACAATTAGGAAAACCTTTTCATGCACGTCTACAAACAAAACGATAAAAGGGATGATAAAAAGCAAACTAATGTATAGATAATTATTTTTCAAAACAATGATACGGCCAAAAAACTTTACGAAAGGAAGAAAAAAATATCTAAACCTCCAGTTGGCAAAAAACATAGTAAACCAATGTACCCACCAATGAAGGACACAAACAAACATGTAAATTGCTGAGTCTGGGCAGAATTTTAATTGAGGAGTTCAATCACTAGTCAGTTTTATAGGATTCCTATAATTATAGGATTTTATAGGACTACTTCCTTACTTTTCCTGAAAATTTCTTAGATAAATAAAGCACACATAAAAGGTGGAATCTATAGCTGTGTAAATAATGATTACAGAAATAATTCAAAATCAAAATGAATGAATAAATAGATAAAAACAGGAATGAGGTTGCTTGACCCTGCCTCACTGAAGCAGCACAAGTAATATTGGGGTTAGACTTTATTTTCTCACACACCAATATTTACGTGCTGCTAAAGTGGAGAAGGCATAGCGGAGAGCGATGTTGAACCCTGACCTTTTTTGACAGCTTGGATGACTCATCGGTTACAGATTGCAAATGACCTTTTCCATAAGTCCAGTGTGGCTCCGATTATGCAATCCCCTTAAAACTCTAAAGCAGCAAATTATGGTTTGCACCTTTTCTGCTATGTTGAAAACCATGATGCGCTGCTATAGCAGTCTAAGGACTGGCATCGAGTGTCCATTTGGTTTGTTTGGTTGAGTTCCGCTTAAATGAAAATGATCGCGGCCCAGTTTTATTACATTAATTACTGTGTTTATGCAGAGGACAAGGCCAGCAGAAATGATGGCATAAACCATTTAAGAAGGGCTCAGTGAAGGAAAACTGACTCATTACCTGCAGAATAAGAAATCGATTGTGGTCGAGGTCGATGCCGTGGCTACGGAGCAAAGTGCCAACGTCCTTGAAAGTGGTCTTTTTGCCATTGATGTGGTAGGCAGAGGAATTGTCTTTAGCGGCTGTTCTTGAAACATAGAACTTGCTGTTGGGGATGACCTCGTAGTCATCTCCTTCCTGAAACGGGGGGAGGGGCACAAACAAACCAGCTTAGTTTCTCAATGCACACACACACACAGCAAACAGCCCAAATAATTAGTCCAGCTGCATTAAAGAGGGGAGGAAACCTCCACACTGGAACAGACACTCTGTGACTTTCATTCTATGGTTGTTACAACACAGCAGCTGCAGACAGACAATGTGCTGAGTTGAGAGGGGAGAAAAAAAGAGGGGGAAAATGTATAATGGTACTTTTGTTATATAATAAAAATAATAATAAATAAAACACCTCACACGTCTGAATAAATAATCTTGTGCAGAGTGTAAAAGCCACAGTGAGGAAATATGTAGTCCAACACCACATGCTAATTAGAGGCACCTTTTCTAGTTACAAGCAGAGAAGAGCAGAACCAATTACTACACACAAAATGTTTATGCATACAAAATTACAGGCTACAAAGTCAGTTCTATACTCTCGTGAAAGCACAACACCATCAAAGTTGAGATTATAAGAGAAAGAACGTTTCATTAACGTTTATGAACATTTTACACATACACCTAATTAACTGCAATATATGGAACACAATTACCAGCATTTCATAACAGGGTGACAAAGGAACTCCACTACTTTCGGTTCTCACCAAAGAATGCAGTGTCTGACAAGACACACATTATTGCCCAAGAGAAATAAGTAATTCATTTTTACATAAAATAAAAATTCACACAGAGAAAACATGTCTAACAACCAACAATACAAGGGCCTCTTAAATGAAATTCACTCGTAATTTGTAATACATTACATTAACTTGTAAATGTTACAAGTTAATGTAAGTAAATAAATTACAATAAATAAATACATAAACATTTAGATGCCCCATAACAACATTTATAACAAGTATATGAAATTTTTCTTTGTGCAGTCTACCTTCTATTACTGAGCACAATGATGCGTTTAAGTAAATGCATATTTTACCTTATCGATAATCTTCTGGAAGTGCACCTCCACAGTGCAGCTCTGGATATCCTTGTGTTCATCAGAGCTGTGAATCAGAACGGACAGCTTTTTGGATCTGATTTTTTGAGCTCTGTATCCAAACACGAAGAGCATTGAGTCGATCACGTTGGACTTCCCACTGCCGTTTGGGCCAATGATACAGGAAAAGCGCTGGAAGGTGAGAAAAAGGAAAAAATGGGTAAAGTCTTACTCTTCACAACTGAGATTATCATTCTCAAATAGCATTTGGCATTTAATTTAGTGGTAAAGTAAAACTGACCCTCATTCAGACCGACCCCCCTCTCCCCCAATGAACAATAATAAAAATTGAAGTGACCATGAAGAAACACGCTCCAAACAAAACTGGAGTGTAACTCACTGATCCCAAGCCTAGTAAAGTACATTACTTTATTAAGTGATATTTACAATGCAACAGCCTTCTTTCAATTACCTAGGACCAGGTAATATAGCTAAGAATTGTCAGAATACACTTTTGAGTCTCAAGTATAATTAATATTACACACATCATTAAAAACACCCTGTAAACAACCAGCATATAGTAATATTAAACAAGTAACAGGTGGCTGACTTGACATTATATTTTATTAAATTTATTCTTACCAATTGTATTTTTTTCCACTTGTTTTCATTGGGGTGTGCATTTTTGTCAATTAACCAAAATTAAATAAAAAAAATACAAACTACACAGTTTAAATCTTTTAAACTGCGGTACTACTTATTTGCTGGCACAATCCTTTTTACACATGTCACACTGCTCTAATTTTTGCTACATTTCCAACCGCTGCAATTACAAAGGTTGTAAGATGGTTTAAATATGGACAGAAACAGCATACTTAACTACAAAATGTGTATTATTCAATGTCTGCTGCTACTAGGCATCTGAAGATACCCACTGTGTATACATACACTTTTCAGACTGTACAATTACACAGAGACAAAAACAATTTAAAATATAAAGTCTAAATCAAACCAATAAAAACCTGACTGAACACTATATGAGCCACACAAACACATTTATATAACTATTATAAATTCTATAGTATATTTCTATAGCTAATGCAGCTTCTGCTTTCTCTTGTACTGTTCACTTAATTCTTATTTATTACTAAATGTATTTTTACTCAATATTACCTAGCACAATCTAAGAGCTGGCTAACTGTTGTTCTGGATACCCATGTATGTGACAAATAAAAGCTCTTGAATATGTGCTGTTTTAATGCCCATGGCCCATCCGTGGGACTAATAAAGGGTTATATCTCATCTTATGTTCCAGTGAGTGAGGACACCCTCACCTTGTGGAAAGGCCCTAGGATCTGCTCCCCCGCATACGATTTAAAATTTCGATTCACAATGTGGGTGATCATCAGACGAGGAGCTCCTGGTTCGTTGGTCATCGCTGGGGGTGGGGGTGGGGGGATGCTACCGAGGATCTCCTCCAAACTTCTGCTGTCCAAAACCGCCTCAGCAGGCTCCCCGGGATTCGCATCTGGAGCACAAAGAGGGGGGGAGGAAGGGAAGAGAAGGAAAAAAGTTTAAACTTTTATTCCACGAAGCCATTCATTCCAGGTGGAGTTATAAACGATGAGAGAAAGAGAGGAAGAGGAAAAACAGACAAAAACAAACACAAACAAGAGCTCTGTGCTCAAAAAAAGAACAAAGACCGTGTGAGATCGGGCTCAAACGTCAGTATAGAGGCTAACCACCCCGAATCAAACCAATTACACCCAGCCAGAAGTACGACAGTAAAGACTAAAGGGGGAAATTATCTTTGTCGTTCCGTTTTTAAAAAAAAAAAAAAAAAAACAGCGTCTAGGGGTGAAGACAATATAAACAATCGCTCCACACACATGGGGACCTTCACTAAACTTTCCGCAGCCTTATCTCTCGCTCGGCAAAGAAAAAAAAACTCATACCATTCGGCTCCTTTTGTTTGCTCATTTAAAAAAAATACTTAGCAAGTTGCTAACTGACAGGGTTGTTTTTTCTTAAATCGGACAAGAGAGACAGATAAAAGGTGAGTCGGAAGTTAAGGAAAGAAAACAGAAATTCAAAAAGCACAGCTCGAGTTCTCTCTTGTTTCTTTGTCATTTTCAAACTAACCCGATTCATAAACGCGTTGTCTAAGCTTACAAATGCAGCGACGTTGCAAAATAAGTTTTTTTTTGTTGTTTTTTTTTTGGAGGGGGGCTGATTATAGGATATCGATGACAAAGATCAATTGTCACACTTGGCCAACAAGGTCAACCAGCTAAAAATAAATAATCTCAATAATAAACGACACGTAAGAGTAAGTCAAGCAGCAGATTTTGTGCTGAAAAAAGGAAAGCCTCTGCTCCGGTAAAGTTTCCCCGTTTACTGTCCTTTGTTTCTTACCATTAGTCAGTGGAGGGTCCTGGTCCTCCGACCGAGGGTCCTTACGGGGGACGGGGGGCATCTCTTCGTCCGAGTCCCCCTGAGAGCCCTTCCCTCGGGCCTTCGCAGCCGTGGAGCTCTTGGTCGTTTTCCCTGGCATGACTAGACCTTGCAGAAGAAATTGGACAAGGGTCAGCAGCTATAGATCCAACGGCCTGACTCGGTCCATCCTTCATCTCCTCCGTGGACATGGGGGTGCAAAAAAAAAACAAAAACCCAAAACAAAACAAAAAAAACCCAGAGGGTCTTCTTATCCCCCGTCATCAAAAGCATCCGAGGGACGATGGCAAAAAAATACAATCAAACAAAAAGCAGCAGCATGAGCTACTTTAGGCTACTTTGTTGTCTTTGTGTTGCCACACTTTCGAAACATTGTCGTTTTAACGATTTAAAAATGCATAAAGGCTTTGATAGGGTAAAAAAATAAATAAATAAAACACGTAGTCGTCAGAAAGCGATTTGATTCAGAAAGTGGCAAAAATTCCCCTCCCCGTCCCTGTAAAATATGGGTTAGTGTTGCACGGTGGCCAACTACCAAACACCAAAAAGTTTCTCTGCTCTCTTTCTCTCACACACACGCACACACCACGACGAGGGGGGAGAAAAAACGGTGACGTTTCTCCTCTCTGTCAACAAACTGCTCCTACAGAACACAAATAGCAAACCGAGGGTGCCGAGCCTACAGCTGACTCCAGCAGCAGGTCCAAAAACACAAAAACAGGACTATTAATGAGTCTATATGTCTTGAATCGAGAAGTTTAACTCCTCCAATACTGAAAATCTGCCTGATCCGGGTGGTGGCAAAGCTCCACACTCAGAAACCCAACCTAGTTAGCTAGCACCCTAACATAAAGAACTTGGCCACATGTCAAAGTACGTAGCAGCTAGAAATACTGGTCGTTTTGACGAGCAATGCGCAGTACATTCATTTTTCCCTAAATTTAAGGTCTAAATGGTCAATTGGCTAGCGTACAATCCTTTAGGATACATTCTGACCACTTTAATATAAAACGTTAAAGACAAACCAACCTCAGTCAAGACACTAAAGCTGCCGTAGTTCTTAAATCTTGTCAATCCTTCCAACACCCAGCTCCTCACAAACAGCCATAATGCACTTTACTGATGTTTGTTATGGCTAAACGCTAGATTATTAAATTTGAGGCAAATTTAACTTCGCTTGCAGAGAGAACATGACACAAACAGCTTTAATTTGTCGTTAAATACTCTAATAATGTGCTATAAGTGGTCAACGTGAATTATGGTGTAGATTTTAATTAAGCACTGGCTTAAATCCGTGTCTGTGGTTTAGGACTGGCTGAGAGGAACTGAAGCGCCTCGTTGCTTGAAACGCAAAGCCCTAATTTAAACGCCCTTACCTCGTAATTTTGGATCAGAATTTTTGGAAGTGTTCTCTGAAAATAATCCACACGGGTCTCCTGGTCCGGACCCAGCCGTTCGGAGCTGTTTTAGGGGCTGTTTGTAGCGTGTTTTCCTCTCGTTTGTGTCTGCCACAGACTCGACAAGGACGAAAATCCCACTTGAAAATGGCGCCTAAATTCGTTACAACCCCGCGCGAGGCATCATGGACCCCACCCCCCCTCTTGCCGGCTCGAGAACTCGAATTCAAAAACAGAACCGCCGGAGACAAAAGTTTTCATCACCAGCAAACAGCTTTAACTCAACAAATTATTGTTTATCAGCGTTTTTAAACATCCCACACAATGTTATCAAGCTTATGGTTCAGATTAAGTTTATTTTCTATACAGAAAACAAGGGAACGTCGTTACTAATGAAGGGCTGCACGATATATCCTCGTGTTAATCAGTATCATGATGTCCATCTCGCAAATGAGGTGACTAATCACATCTCCAGATGAGTAGCTGGTGTTCTGATGAATTGAGGTCTTCGTGTAATCCAACAAAAGTAATTTTTTAAAATTTGCAATTACAAATTCTTGTTTTTTGTTTTTTCAAATTTCAGCTTGAGGTTTGAGGTTTATTCTTTATACACTATACAGTTACATTCCAAGAGCACCTGCAAATAGTAAAATAAAACGTGAACTGGTGATGTGGTACAAAAAAGCCCAAAAAAACCTATTTTTATTCTTCTCCCAACACACTCAGAGTCTCTCCTCAGCATCCTCCTCCTCCCGACACATTCAGTCTGTCCTCAGCATCCTCCTCCCAACACACTCAGAGTCTCTCCTCAACATCCTCCTCCCAACACACTCAGTCTCTCCTCAA
>JBBPDC010000039.1:25640255-25650425 GCA_037974485.1 Hemigrammopetersius urotaenia | reverse complement strand
CCCCCTCTCTCTCTCTGTCTCTCTCTCTTCCCCCTCTCTCTCTGTCTCTCTCTCTGTCTCTCTCTCTCTCTCTCTGTCTCTCTCTCTCTCTCTCTGTATCTCTCTCTCTCTGTCTCTCTCTCTCTCTGTCTCTCTCTCTTCCCCCCTCTCTCTCTCTGTCTCTCTCTGTATCTCTCTCTCTCTGTCTCTCTCTCTGTCTCTCTCTCTGTATCTCTCTCTCTCTCTCTCTCTGTCTCTCTCGCTCTCTCTGTGTCTCTCTCTCTCTCTCTCTGTCTCTGTCTCTTCCCCCTCTCTCTCTCTGTCTCTCTCTCTCTCTCTCTCTCTTCCCCCGCTCTCTCTCTTTCTCTCTCTAGCTCTCTCTTTCCCTCTCTCTGCTAGTCTGCATGGCTGGTGCTGTGGTGCTAATTGAATTCTGCTGGCCAGCGCACAGCTGGGCTCTGCTGATGAGTCCCAGGGGACCAGGGCATGTGCGGATAGTTACGGTGTTGAGACGGGCCGAGCGCACAGCCATGTGAGGATAGTTATCCCCCCGACCCCCAATCTCTCACTCACTCTCTCTCTCTCTATTCCCATCTTTTGTCTTCCACTCACCTATTCAAAGTAATAGAGATGGACATTCTACACAGCAAAATGCACATTGCACATGCACTATATATTCATCAAATATCACTTGGATGTCTGTGTATTTATCTCATATTGAATAGTTCATACTTCATAAAGCAGTGTCTCAGTTGGGATTGATCAGGAATTTTTAGTTTCATCTACTGATTATTATTCATAGATTATTTATACAACACTTTAGTATTCTATAAGAATAAAAATGTTTTGTTTTAATGTCTTCATGGAAAAATATAAATATTGAAAATTGATTCCATCCCAATTTGACAACACTGTACAGGTTGCTGTACTGTTATCCTTAAATCCTTAACCATTGCTTTTTTCTTGGTCAGCTCTGGTGAGTGAGGTGAGAGGGTTCAAGGTCTTTAGCCTCTTTATGTTCGAACCAAACTTAATATTCAAGTAAAACAGTCACATAGACTGAATACACCACTCTGGCCAGCAGTGCACCAGTGCACTCTCATTTACTTCCAGGAATAAACAACAGTTTAGCTGCATAGTTTGAAGAAGAAGCATATTTGGGCTGCACTTGGAGTTAAAACTGGTACGGCAGTTAGGAATGGAGTCTCAAAGAGTTCAGTGTGTGGAGCTGGCAGCTGCTTCTGCTGGAGACAAAATAGCAATTATCTTTATTTAACAAAATAAATTAACAAAAAAATGAGAAAAGTTAGTTGAATGTTCCAGTAATCATTGAAAATTTGTCAGAGCCCCATTCTTTGTGAATGCGCTTTCAGGTCTCTTTTATTTTGATATGTTCACTATAACATTATAATGAATTCAGGGGGACCTTAAATAGCAACAGTCAAGAGCCCCCTGCAGCACATTTATGTCATGTGCTCCTCCACCTTTCCATCTCGAGTCTCATTAGCAGCACAAAGTCGTTTTTCTTCATTCAGATTCCATGAGAATCATGAGAATAATTAAACGTAAAACAAGTATAGTGAGTCAAATCGAATTGTGAACTGAGTGTATCGTTACACCCCTAATGGAAATGAGTCTTATATGCCCGTGTTTCTATCCTTTAAATATATGTAGGGACCATATATTTCTCATATAATTGTCAAATATGTCTATCTGCCCATCTGCACCCAATTTTTTTCACACCACAAGTTTTTACCACGTATCCGTTTATTTCATAAACCGCAGATGTTTATTCTTGTTAAACACTGGAGAGTTGTTTAGTGAACAACTATAAATGAAAATATGTCAAATAAAACAAGTTTCCTTCATGAGACGGAAAGAATATGTAACAGTGAATGTGTAATATGTGATGCGGAGACAAAATCTAGGCTGTCCTTTAACTTGAATTCATCCCATTGGCTGTCACTTAATAGCTCATTAAATATCTAATACTGAAATTAGGTGGCTTTTTACAGGTCCGTGATGAGGTATTCTGGCTAATAAAGGCACTCAAAGGTGAACACACTGTGAGTGTGTATTTAGTAAATATTAAGTAGTAAATATTATGTGAGTAACATGCAAATGTAGAAAATCTACAAAACTTTGCCAAAGATTTTTCACTTTGTAATGTCTTATGATCTCAGCTTTGCATCACTACCTCATAAAAGGCAATTAGAGTGCTGAAGAAAGTGCTGTGGGAGTAATTCATATTGTTAGTATTGTTTTGGTTTTTTTTTTCCCGTTTTTAACTCTCTAAATGGAGGTGCTGCATGTGATCGTTCAGATGGACTGGGGTTATAGCTTAGCTCAAGTTAAGGACGAGGTTGTGTTTAGGCATCGAATTACACGAAGGGAACCTTGCCCCATTGCTTGAAGCTTACACACACACACACACACGCCCAGCTCCTGAATTATTGTAGCACTGTGCGTGAACCTCAGAATGCCCTCACTGGAGTGGACGTGCTGCCAAAACAAAGAGAGCGGAGGAGGGAGAGGAGGGGTTAAACGAGAGGTTCTGGTCAAAGACAATGAACTACGACTCCACTTCTCACAAGGCTAATCTGTTTTATGACACAGTTTCTTTGGCAGCTTTTATAATTAATATAATAATTGCTTCGTGTGGCCAGGAGTGGGCCACCTAATTCACTGGAGATCCCGAATGGAACCAAAGTGCAATCACATCGCTGAAGAATGCCCCAAGGAGGAGCCTGTGATATAATCTCTTATCATTGGAGTATAGATATTTATGACATCTGCGGTTGGCTGCGTTTTCATGAGACTTATAGTGCGCGTGTCTGCGGGGCTCCCGTCTCTCGTCTCTCTCTCTTTTTTCCCTCTTTCTGTAAGATATTGGATAGACAGATAGAAGGATAAAGCGTGTCAGTGAATCTCTCTGCGATTAAGGCAGCTCAGACAACGCGGTGCCATGGGACGTTTCGCAGCAGGTTTTTTTATGAGCCGGCACTCGTTGCTTTTGATAGTGTGCAATTTAACTCGGTGGGTCAAGCTTTTTGGTAAAGCTCGGCGCATTAGATGCACTTTGTCTCGACCAAAAGAGCAGCTGACATTTACTCCGCAAACACCCCTGAACTGTGTTCTGGTTTTCATGGTAGTTTAGGTCAGTATAAGGTTCTTTGTGTAAACATCCATACGGTCCATCCTGGACGCAACTGAGAATTAAAAATAAAGTATCTTGGTTGACGACCCTTTACTGATATTTTAAGGTAGGCCTCTTAATTCAGGGGATGAAGAGAGGCTGGAAAATGGTCATGTGAAAATAACAGCCATTAGGGTGCTTAAACATCTTTACAACAACAAAGTCAGACTGGGTGTATGGAGCCTAACTATAGTCTGTAGATGTAGCTGTAGCTCATCTGTTGATATAGAGTTTGAGTCAGTCATCCTCTAGCCCTTCATCAGTGGTCGGTTTCTGACCACCAGACCACTGCTAGGTGGGTTTTGGGTTTCCCAACCCACCAGTGAATCCGATGGGTGTAAAACCCCCAGAAATACTGCCGTTTCTGATATAATGACCATTGAGTATGAGTATTCCATATGATGTTTCTCTTATTTTGGACACCTATGAAAATATCTATTTATAATAGTGTGGCATGAAAAATGTAACATATCATGTTACATTTTAGACACATTGCTTAGCCTTTTTTCCAGGCATTTCTTTAAAAAGTACTTTGGGACTGTCTTGAGCTACACCTCATTTCTTTATATTTTGCTTTGAATCCTCTTGAATCCCTATTTTTGACATTAAATGAAAGAAATGGGAACAGATGTAACCAGTATACTGATCACTGCCTGATCATCTGGAATCATCTGCTCCTGTTTCTTCACTGGTTCAGACCAGCTGTGCAGCTGGTGGCCTAGTGGTTAGGGCATTCGCCCTGCGACCAGAATGTCCGGGTTCGATTCCCAAGGGCTCCCACTTGGTGAATGGGTTAAATGCAGAGGAAGAATTTTGTGCTGTGGTGTGTTCACGTATGACAAATAGTCACTTCACTTCACCTTAAGTTAGTTGGTCTTTGTTCTGCTTGAATGATTCATACGTAGGTCACTGTGTGTCTTAACCAACAACAAATATTCCTCTGAAACTGGTCAGGTTCAGGGACTGGACTGAAAATGAGTCTTTGGAAGTCCTTCTGGAAGTCTGAAGAACTGTTCCTCCAGACTACATTAGGAAGTCTGTATCTTTGGAAGCAAAATATGAGGACAAGCCTTTTGAACAACATTGTATATATTAGAACTGTGTAGATATACAGTGTCTGAGAAGTATGGTTGTGTGTGTTTGTTTGGGTTTAGTTTTAGCAGGTCTCTGGGAATAGGATGCATATTCGAAATGGGAGCACAGTGAACCAAATGTCTGGTTTGAATTTCAGGGTCAGTTGTTGATGCACTGCAGCGTTTAATCCGATCAAAGTGTGGTGCCATTGGCCGTTGGGAGTGCTAAATTTTTATGTTTGTGACCTGAAGACCTTAAGCAGGGCTGTTGGGACGCACAGTATGAACTTGATAGCAAATACTTTGGTGATTCACTGAAACACATTAAGCCAAAAAGGGTCACTGAGAAGTAGAGCTCATGTGAAAACAGCTTAAAGCATTGCTGCCCACTCCAGATCTGAAAGTGATCCACTTTTCTAAACATGGATCATAAAGGCAGATTTAAACCTATTATAAAGATCTTGTAAACAACAAAATAGTATGTAGTTAATGCAAACCTGCATAGTAACTAGTAGCTGATTGGACGCCAGCTTATTGTGCTATTATCTTTTTTAAAATGTTTTTTATTGGTTTGCTGCTTTTTTATTTGTAATATTTTTTGCAAGAGTTACTTTTGAAAATATAGAGCATTTGTTGGCGCATGTTTAATCACTGCAGCTCATTTTTAAACCTTTTTAAAACATACATCCTGTATCAAGTGTTTATTTATTTATTTATTTTTGCTGTCTTTTTGCCTTATCCTTCACCATTAGTAAGTGTCTTTGAACAGGGAGTGGCTCTCCAGGACCTGAATTGGACTCCCCTGGCTCAGAGAAACTGCATCACAAACCAATTAGATCGGATTACATTTGCTTCTTCTAGTGGACACAGACGTGCGAGGCCTTGAAGGTACCTCTTAAGCAGAACTCATCCCAGCCTGAGGCCCCCTTGCCCAGCCCCCCCTGGCCCAACCCCCAACCTGGGGCAGCTCCCTTTAACAAACCCCCAGCCCCAAGCTGGACCCCAGCACTCAAGGGTCAGCGCAAAGCGACATTTACAAGCTCTTCTAATTTACTGAGAGATTGATGGGGAGGACCCCCTACTCCCGTCTCTCCCACCCCTTTCCTCCGACTCTTACTCCGACACGGAGTCTGAGTCTCTTTCTCTCTCTTTCTCTCTCTCTCTCTTTCTCTCACTTTCTCTCATTCTCCATTCTCTCACACTGTCTCTTTCTCTCTCTTTCTCTCTCTCTGGCTCTGTTTCTCTCTAATAACTTCTCTCTCTCTTTGTCTCCCCTTTTGGTTGGTCTGTATCTCAACTCTCACTCTTTTTCTGACTTCTTAACTCTCTTTCTCTGACTTCTTAACTGTCTTTCTCTCTCTCCTTCTTCTCTGTGGTGCTGTATTTAGTATGACACAGTCGTTGCATGCGCGTGTGTGTGTGAGTGTGTGTGAGTGGGCCTCCGTGGTTGCGGGACAGTGCTGATGCAATGAGAAGTGACAAGAGGACAGCGGTATAAAGACCAGACACGGCTTTTAAACTCTCAGATTTATTCCTGCCTCTAATCCTCCTGCTGTTTATTTTGCTGCTTTCTGACTGTAAGGCCTCGTAGCAATGGTTTAAGGTGAATGTGTGTCTCTTAAAGCAGCAAGCAGGGTTTCAAGTTTGGGAACGGTTTCCTGCATGGCAGTATTTGGCAGATCTCATTTTGATAAAACTTCAATCTTAACTGATTAACTGGAACTGATTTTGTAGACTTCATCTCGTTGTGTTTGAATTTCAGCACGTCACCTGAAATTGCCTCAAATGCCACTTTTTCACCGGCAAAGGAACCGTGCCGTACCGCAAACAAATACATTTTCCATTACAAATAAAGCAAACCATATCCGAGCTGACTGTGTTACTGCTTTTTGATTGGTCAATATGTCATGACAACAGACATACTTAGAAAGAGGCCGTTATTTTTTTTTTATTGTCTTTGCAAAAACACAATGAAGTACAAGCACTACTATCTGTTTGAGCTGAAGATACATTTCAGTAGGAACTTTGAATGCTGTGAGAAAAGCAAAGGTGAACCAGGACATTGCTAAAAAGCTTAGGGTTAGGTAAAAAAAAGAAAGACCTCAATACAAGACATTAAAACATAACAGAAACGGCTCTGACAGTAAATCTTTCCACTGGTTTGATACCATGGGTTTTAGGACGACGCATAAACTGTGGAGAAAGAATTGCACTGCATCAGAAACACTGTTCTCAGGCTGAGATATACTGGAAAACCAAAGTAGCTTCCGTGCCATCGCAGTACGGCTTAGGTACATGCCTATTTGTGGAAAATTGCCTAAAGTCAGCTCATCAAATTTCTTCCCTGCTACAGTTGCCCCAGTTAGCTGTCATGCTGCATTTACATTGTGATAGTAAATGGAAACAGGATCTTACATTATTTTCAATGGAAAATTTTGCCATCATCAAATGGCCCTTTTAATGCCTCCTTCTGCACAGAGACATTTCTGACTGCACCATTTGAAAGTCTGATTAACAAATCTGGCCTCCTGTCCAGTACCTTTTGGATTAACAAGACACCAACCGTGAGACAGGCCTCAACTCTAGTGACTGACTTCAGTCAAATCCTCACATCAGTTCTAAATTCTAGTGTAAAGCCTTGCCGTAAGTGTGCAGGCTCTTACTACAGCAAAGGGGGTCCAACTCCATGTTAATACATTTGGATTTGGAATGAGATGTTTAGCAAGCACATATGGTTGTGATGTCTGGCTGTCCATATATTTTTGGCCATGTAGTGTAATTCCTTGCAGATGTCATCCTAGTTTTTTTTTCCAGTTTGTTTATTTATGAATGTGTTTATTATTCACAAACTTGGCTATCCAGCTTCCCAGGTGTGTCAGATTACCAGATTAATCTGTCTCATTCCACATATTACACCAGCACAGAAGAAGGATGTTCCACCAACCAGGCCTGTATATCACTGTTGCTATATCAAAACCATATACGTCTGTTTTGTTTTCATTTGTAAAATGCCAGATTGTTTTTGCAGTGTGTGAACATTTCACGATAAATGGGCAAACAGTAATGGCCCACACCTGGGATGAAATCTACATTAAAGTTAAGAATATTATCCTTCTCCTCTAAAGTTAGTCTTGGAGATACAAAGCCTTGTTTGGATATCAGAATCAGATGTATTGATGTACATCTGTATTGATCCCAGGGGAAATTTCCCAGGGGGACTGCACAGACACACAGAGACACAAAAAAAGTATAAAATATAGTCAAAACATAAAATAGTCAAAATCATACAGTTGTAACTTACGGTCATAAAACTTAACAGCACATTTCACCTTTGGTGCGCTTAAGACCTTTTTAAGTTTTAAAAGAAGTGTCATTGATTTATTTCTCAGACACAGTCCCTGTCCGTGAAACTCTTGGTGTGTTTTTCAGAGCTCATGGCAGACACTGTGTAATCAGAATTGGGGATGCGGTCTGCATTTACACACTCACTGGCTTGTACAGTTTGTTACTGAAGAGGTTCAGGCTAGTTTTGAGGGCGTGCCAGAAGTGTCCTTTGTTTAATAGTTTAGAAGTTGTGGGAGAGATGAAGATTTCTGTTTAGCATTGGATTCGAAACTCCAGGCACTGGACATTCAAGTGCTTAGTATTAGCTTGTGGAAAGTCTTCCAAGAAGAGTGGAAGCTGTTATAGCAGCAAAGGGGGACCAACTCCATATGGATGTCTATTTATTTGAAAGAAATTTTATTGAAGTCCCTGTTGGTGTCTTAATACTTTTGTCCATATAGTGTTTGTACCACAGAGCCAGGTGTATGTTGTTCATCGTATTTACAAAAACACACCATGTGTAATGAAGACGATTCAGCATATTTTTTCTGTGTGTGTGTGTGTGTGTGTGTGTGTGTGTGTGTGTTTCCATGCGGTACCTGTCCTGCCAGGCTGTCTGTAACAGAGGAGCGAGTCTAACTGAAGCCAGCTGGGCTTCTCCCTCCGGCTCCGCCAGCCAAGCTCTCCTAATTTATACCACTAGCCCAGTGCAAGCCTCCTTTCCGCCTGACAGTATGTGTAAACACTGACCGTGTGCGTGTGTATGTGTATGTGTGTGCGTGTCACATGCCACCCCGCCGATTAGCGTCCTGTGAGGAGAAGCAGAGCAGGCTTCTCTCGGTCAGCGCCGACATATTTAACGTGTCTGATGTAATGGGGCTGAATCAGCAGATAGTTCCACAGGGAGCCATTAGACTCCAACATGTGTCATTAACCCCTTCCCCACTCTTTCACTCCACACACACATATGCGCACCCAGCCAAGGTGGAGAGAAAAGGACGAAATGGAAGGAGAAGAACAAGCAGACAAAGTCTGAATACGGTTCTTCTTTCTTCATAAATTTCATTCATTTGTCCTACTCTTCTTTCATACCAGTTCTAATGGACCTGTCCATGATCTGCGTATTTCATAGCAGTTGTTGTAAGCTTGGACAAGCTTTAGGTGTGTTTAGATGACGCCTTTTTTAGACACTGCGTCAAATGCCTAAAAAGAAGCAGGAGACCCCTTTCAGGGGGTGGGTCAATGCATTTGATTGACAAGTGGGTAAACAAAGACAGCTATTTGAAAGAGCTCAAAAGACAGAGATCAGCATTACAAAGCTGAGACATTCAGTGCTAAACAGAAACCCTTTTTTAACGTTCGGATTGTGGTGATCTGTCTGTGTTAAACAGCTTCAGGGACAAAACCAGCCTCTCTTCAAGACGGATTAGCTTTTTTGCATGGCTCAGTGTGGGCTGGCTTAAAGAGTGGTGGAGCAAAATTGACAAATGACAACTTGGCCACCGACTGACCAGCAGAAACTAACTTTCTGCACAGTGTGTTGTGAATGTCATGCTAACAGTCCGAAAGAGTTAAAGTGATGTTTAGTAGATTTCACAGATTACTGAGCAGCCGTCCTCTTGATGAACATGAACTGAAGGTTTAATTGTTTAAAGCTCCCTCACCAGTTTGTCTCTCTGTCTGTTTGTGCCAGTAGGTCAGCAATGTGTGCCATTTAAGGAGAGTGAACTGAACTAGGTAAATAAGTAGCTGTCTGAATGACCCCTTTCAAAACACTGGCATAAATCCTGATTCATTAATGAGAAGCTTTTCGTAAAACTACAGACGTTGAGTGTAAGGTCACACTGTTTGGCTGGATAGATTGTAAGAAAGCAAAATGTATTTTTAAAGCGATTTTCGCAGTCACAAGGCAGGAGCAGCATAAAACAAGTAAAAACTAATGCAAAAACAAAACAGGAGCAAACAGAGCATAAATAAATGAAATAAAATAAGGAAAAGAAATAGCTTGTACATAAATACATGTTTATGCGAAGTAAAACTATAACAATAAAAACGGTTACCCAAAAGCATGCATAAACAAAAGTGTTTTGAGTTGCTATTTAAAAGATTCAGTTGATTAAATATTGTGTGTATTGTGTGTATTTTGTCACATGAAACTGTAGCCATTCTGTACTAAATAAGATCCTGGGAAGGTGAGATGATGTCCATCGTTCCTCAGTGAAACATTTTTAAAGATCCTGCAGTCTTAAAGTTTGTCCAGGTTGCAGAATAGTGTCCCTCACTATTGTTCTCACTTAACATAGAGAGAGAGAAACTTGGTCAGGCCTGACTTTTTATGGCCTACTCCTCTCTCACTCTAATAGGGCTACAGTACGGAGGAGCAGTGGGTTTGCAACACCTGCCAATCCTAATGGCAAACGTATGTGCAGACAGTACAGGGAGAGAGAGAGGGAGAGATAGAGAAAGAAAGCACCCCCAAAAGAGGGCAGCAACGCTGACAGTGTGAGACAGAGATTCCACTGTCCCTGTGTGTGTGTGTGTGTGTGTGTGTGTGTGTGTGTGTGTGTGTGTGTGTGTGTGTGTGTGTGTGTGTGTGTG
>JBBPDC010000039.1:25616140-25629814 GCA_037974485.1 Hemigrammopetersius urotaenia | reverse complement strand
GTGTGTGTGTGTGTGTGTGTGTGTGTGTGTGTGTGTGTGTGTGTGTGTGTGTGTGTGTGTGTGTGTGTGCGTGCTCGTATTCCCCAGGCTTCGGCACTTTAGTCCTATGTATTATGCTATAAGCTTCTGGCTGTAGTGCAGTGACGATGGCCAGCTTGTCTGGGGGCCCGCTACTGGAGAGTGTATTAAACTAAATAAAAAACACAGGATAGGGATTTTCTTTTGCCTGTGAGTTTTCCATGCACCTTTACATGCATGTTCACATGCACACACTCATAAAAATGTACTCATACAAGTAGTTAGATATTGTGTGTTTATTTGTTTGTGTTTTCTTTAGGTGAGGAATGTGCAGAACGATGCTGTTGATGTCCTGGAGTTCAGGGATCGGGTCATTAAAGCTTCACTGGCTTATGGTTACCTAGTAGTGGCCACATCTCTCCAGTGCTCTGTCTATAGGTAACAACACCTATCAGGTCATTAAAGCTTCGCTTATGGTTACCTGGAAATGGCACATGTCATCTACACATCTGTCTGTCTTCTGCTTTTTACTCTCTCCAGCAATTCACAGAGCAATTCATACTTACTTATTTATTCTTATTTCACTCCTCCTCAGCTGGCTCGTGTTCACACATTCACATTGTGCTGTGAAAGAATGTGTCTTTATCTGCTGTAGGGATGTCTGAAGTCAGCTGTATATATTTTGTAAAATTGTAATATTATATAATATTATATATTTATATTCCACTACTGGAATATAAATATATAATATTTATATTCCAAAAGTGACTGGAAACATGTGAATAATGTTTCCAGTCACTTTTGTGTATTCAGCTTGCACTGAATTACATTAGGTTTCCAAACAATTCTTCTTATAAGTGAAGTAATATGCCATGCCTGACTTTTAGTATTTTGCTTTGAATCACCTTGTGGCTCCAAAAATACTATTTTCTGCCTGTCAGTTTGTCTTATCTTTGGCATATGGAATAGATTAAAGAAAAAAAATGGGAGCAAATGTTTTACTGCGACAGGCTGCAAAGTGCTTAAATATACAATAAGCCTAGATAAAGGAGTTCCAACCACTCAGCATTCAGCACCACCAGTATACTGATCACCGCCTGATCATCTGGAATCATCTGCTCCTGGTTCTTCACTGGTTCAGGACTTAGATGTGCTTCAGACATAGGTCACTGTAAAAACTTTGGAAGTCCATCAGGAGGCCTGGAGAACTACATTAAAAATCCACTAGTGTGATTCTGACACAGGTGTTCAGAAATCCACTGGCGAACTCTCCATCCAATACCTTTGGAATTGAGTCGGAGTGTCATTTGTAAATCAGAACTCATTATCCAACATCAGTACCTGACCTCGCTAATGTTCTCAAGGCTGCAGTCAAATCCTCACAGCAATGTTCCAATATTAAGTGTAATACTCAGAAGAGCAGAGGCTGTTACTGCAGCAAAGGGGAGACAAAAAGAATTGTGTCACACAGAGTGCTGTGAAAGTGCCATGCTAATCTTCCTCCTGTGGTTCTCTGACAGCACTAAAAACTGGAACACACCGCTGATCTTCGACCTGAAAGAAGGCACAGTCAGTCTGATCCTCCAGGCTGAGAGGTGAGACATCTGTCTTTCTTTGTCTGTGGGCTCCAAAGAACTTGTGGAGGGCAAAGGTATCAGTCTGCCCCTCTCCATCAGTTTGTGTTTTATTTAGCTCTGTCTATTATTATATAATGTGAACCATTCAATGTCTGCTGCTACTAGGCACCTGAGGATATTATATATTTATATAATATACACTACCAGTCTTTGTTTTTATAATTGGCTACACTCTAGATTAATATTGAAAACATCACCTACTGCTCTGTTGACAGCTTTGCAGACTCTTGGCATTTTTTTCAATCAGATTTATGAGGAATTGACCTGGAATGGTATTTAATTAACAGGTGTCCTTCGTCAAGAGTTCATTAGTGGAGTTTCTTGCTATCTTAATGTGTTTGGGATCATCAGTTGTGAGGGTGATTCGTACACTGTTAGTGATCCATGTGGCCAAAAAGATATAAATGTGTGAGTCTATCAAGAACCACTTAACTTAGTAAAAAAAAAACCTTATTACAAAACATATACTGCTTTGTTTAACTTTTTTATTTTCTGCATAAGTCCATGTGTTCCTTGTGATTTTTTTGTTTGTTTTCAATATTAATTTACCATGTAAGAAATGAAAAAAATGAATTTCTTCACAATGCTGGTGTATGGAACCAGTCGTCTCCAGCACAAATATATCCATGTTATAAACGGTTGGCTCCCAATGAAGCTTCAGGTGTCTGAGTGTTAATGGTGGTAAAATAGTGAAATAACGTAAAAAAGTTTTCCTTGTGGACTATTTTGCATCACCGCACCCTGTATGAATTGTTTCATCATGAATGAAAACAAACACTTATGACCAAAACCTTTCATTTAATTACTTTCTATGGTTGAGCTTTTAGAGGCATTAAACTCCATTCTGTGGTTTGGTAAGTTTCTCTAGAACAGTGCTTCTCAAATAGTGGGCCGCACCAGGGGGAACATGCTATTTTGGCTGCAGGGAATAGGGATTTTGCCCAGAAGAAGAGCACACAGCACAGAACAGGAGATATGAAGTAAAGCCCTGCGCGGGACTATTTTTAAAATCCCACTCACGCGGAATTTCTGATGATTCCCGCCCACTTTCGCACGCTCCCACCCGCAGAAGTAGAAGTATTGGGGACCATAACCGCAGTTAGTTTAAGTCGCTCTCCTCGGATATGGAGGTCCAGCTCAATAGCGGAGGTCGGTCCTGAAATCCTGGGCGATCTCACACACCAGGCCCTGGACGGGCAGCTTTCGAATCAGCGGCTAAATGGAGTTTTGGTAAGGGCGGATCTCTCTCAAAGCCACGGTGACAGGCCTGTAACGGTGAGGTTTCTTCACGCCACCGGTGGCCGGAGCGCTCTTGCCAGCAGCCTTTGTGGCCAGTTGCTTCCTGGGTACTTTACCACCTTTGGATTTGCGGCTGGTGGATTTGCGAGCGGTTCTTGCCGTAGCCACGAGAAAAAATCGTAAAAATAATAGTAAAATATATAGACTAAACAATACTATGCATTGATTGGATGAATATTTACATTAAATCATATTAAATACATGTCAGACCCAGCTGTGTCTTGACATCATCCCGTAATCTATCAGCTTTTTGAAGTTATATTTTGTGCTCCTGAGTTAAAATGTTGCTGATCAATTTGAATGATTGTTTATTAATTATATTTAGTTTTATTTTTCAGTATCAAATGATCAAAAAAGTTGAGTTTAAATAAGGCTTGATTTGTTTTTATTTCAGGCAAATGGATATACTTTTAAGTCTTTTCTGTTACAGACTAAACAACAATGTTGTTGTAAGTTGATCTATATTTCTTTTTCTATTTTTGTTTTATTTAATGATAATAAGGATACAATGTTATGCAGAGGTGTATTTTAGACACCTCTGCATAACAACATTTTAATTCATTCACAACTACAGACTGATATACACTAATGTTTCCTGCACGCATCTTTTCTAACAGTGGCCTTCATACTAACCTCATAGAAACCTCTCGATTCCTTCAGCTCTGAGAAACTAATAATACATAGAAAAAAGGCATTCACTCATATTTCCAACAACACGGTCTCTATAATACTTAAACTTTCAGAACATCCTACAAATACACTTTTAAGCCCTACTCACATCACTTCAGTTAAAATTAATAAAGATAAATTATACAAAATTCAATGCAGGGCTGCTTCACCACAGTCCTGAAGTCTGTATAAAATGTATTACCTTTTAGTTGAGCAGAACAAATAGTGAAAGATCAACATTTTACTTTATGTTTTAGTTTTTTAATGGTTTTTCATCCAGTAGGTCACTAACTTTATAGCTGTAGCTGATGCTTTACAGATAAAAAATATCACCAACAGATATTCAACGTATAAATAATATTCAACGTATAAATAATACAAAAATAAACGAATAAAACAAAGTAAAATATGAAGTGTAAATAAATGAATCAGTTTAAAATTAGCCTGCCAACCCCAACAGTTGCGGTGGAGAGTTGGGGGGGCGCGAAATGTTTACTTCTTTCTAGGGGGGGCGTGACAGAAAATAATTGAGAAGCACTGCTCTAGAATGAAATGTTTCACATCAAACCTCTTGGACTTTGTTCACGTCTTCTGTCAAGGTGGGGGTTCTAGAGGGGTTTAGGAATACAGTATATTAGGCAGTGAGTCAGTTTTTGAATTTGATGTTGAAAGCAGGAAAAATGGGCAGTTGAAAGACTTTGAGACACTTTGACAAGAACCAAACTGTGATGTCTGGATGACTAAGCATCTCCAACATGGCAGGTCTGGGTGGGGGTTCCCGGTGTGTGGTGATCAGAATCTACCAAATGTGCTCCAAGGAAGGGAACCATAGAACTGGTGACTGATTCACTGATGCATGGGAAGTGTAGGCTAGGTTAACAGTACTGTGTGTGTGTGTGTGTGTGTATACATGTATATTTATATATATGTAGATAGATAGATAGATAGATAGATAGATAGATGAGCCATGTATAATATATAAATATAAGCCATGTGGCCAAAATGATATAAATGTGTGAGTCTTCTAATGAGGGAGCAGTAGGAGAGTTAAAAGCCATACATGATCGTCATGCAAACTGTGCAAACTGATCTTTGCAGAAATACAGAGAAAGCAAATATGTATCAAATTGAATAACCATGACGGGCCTAGTTTTATTGTATAGTGTTTCTCCACATGCCCCCCCTTTTCGCCCCTACTTCTTCTGTCCAGGACTCCCCTGTCACACACCTGCCAAAGCAGCGCGAAGTGCTGGCCAGCAGTGAGGCGCGATTGAACCGAGACCTGCTCATGTGGAAAAGTGATCTCCATTAGTCATTGCCTCTAATGGTTACACTTCTCCAAGATTATTGTTCATCAGCTCGAAGAAACGAAGCTCTTGGATGGCTAAGAGCTTTTCTTCCCTCTCTTATGAAACCTTGTTTGGAGGGAAGGCAATTGCTGGTTTGGGTTCATTGTTCTCGTCCAGTTTGGGGAAAAACACTTTGCAACAGTTGTGAAGTTTTAAAACAACTGTACAAATTACAGACTCTCCTCCCTTTCTGTTTGTTTAGGGAGTTTTTTGAAAGGTTCAATTATGGCTCTGCTATATGGTGAACCCTTGTGCTCCATCTTTTCCTCTCACTCCCACATTTTTTCCTTCTCTTTCTCTCTCTCACTCTCTCTTATTTGTGCTTTCTCTCCTGTGTAGGCACTTTCTGTTGGTAGACGGGGGAGGCATCTACGTGTATTCGTATGAGGGGCGCCTGGTGTCCACTCCCAAGTTTCCTGGCATGAGGACGGATGTCCTGAACTCGCAGTCGGTCTCAGTGAGCAATGACACCATTGCAGTGCGGGACAAAGGTGATGAGAAAGGTGAGGCACCTTTCACTCAGAAATGTTAAAACTGATCAGTGGACCATTCATATGTTGGTTTGTATATAAGCACAGCAGAAATTTTAGAGACACTGACATTTTATTTATAAAATAAATATATACACAGACATGTTATACATAAATATGTGTATAGACACACACAAACACACACATATATTATTTATTATTTTACTTTATTCTGTATTGATTTGTGTTTTCATCTTTTAATCATAATCTTGATGCTGTCTGTTTTTTTCAGTTGTGTATCTGTTTGATGTTCAAACGGGAAAAGCCATTGGTGATGGCAAGCCTTTGACCCATAAGGTAAATAATGTTTACTCGCCTGAACACTCACACTTGAACAATAAAAGTCCACTCAGGAAATACTGGATTATATTAACAGCACATTAAATGAACAATAGGTTAAACACTCCCAGCAAAAGTTCTGTTTCCACTTGTGAAAGTGGAAGTGACCATTTGTCATACGTGAACACACCACAGCACACAGTGTGAACAGCACGAAATTCTGCCTCTGCATTTAACCCATTCACCAAGTGAAGCAGGGGGCAGCAGGAACACAGCGCCCGGGGAGCAGTGTGTGGGACGGTACCTTGCTCAGGGTACCTCAGAGGTGCCTAGTGGTCTTGGGAATCGAAGCCGGACTTTCTGGTCGCAGGGCGAATGCCCTAACCACTAGGCTACCAGATGCCCCAAAAAGACAGTGATAAATGATTAAATTAAATGATCATCAACTTATTTTAAGATTTAATCTGGGACAAGGAATAAAATGTCAACTGTAAGCACAAGAAATCGCCACATTCACTGTTTTATTACAGCAAACAGATCTACAGATCCTTCCAGAGATTCCAGGATAGTTTTTATTGAAAAGAGATAATTTGGAATGCATTTTTTAAAAAAAGTATGAAAGCATATGAATGAAATAGCATATTAATGGGTTCTGTTTCTTACTAAAGGAGAGATCTGCAGAATATGCATTTTGGAATATACGTCATCATCACATAAACTGCCAGCTAATCACTGTAGTCATTTTTTTCTACATGTAAATGTAAAAGGTCCAAATGTAAAATTTAAAATGCCTTAAGATGTAAAATGTATGGTTCCTTAATACTTATTGACTTGGATGCTTTTAATTATATAGACTTTAACTTTATAGCTTTTTATTGATGTGGTTCTTTACAAGACCTTCCACTGAGTGGTTCTTCCAGAACATCACTCCAAAGATCCATTTTTGATTTCTAATAGTGACTTTTTGAGTTTTGTGGATTTTCATGCCGCCACCGTTAGAGCGATGACAGCAGGATTTAGCGCCTCCCAGAGGACAGACGCAGCCCTGAAGGATCTAATGACACAGGAGAGGGAAAGAAAGGGAGATGTAAGGGGGGACAAACAGAGGGGAGGGATGGAAGCGGGGGGCAGGGGGGGTGTACAGGGCAGGGGGGTTTCGGGTAGCCAGGATTAGCAGTTACTGTTTGTCAGCATCTGCATGTGTGCCAACACTCCTCCTCTCCTCAAGTGCAGCTTCAAAACCCAGGAGTGTTAAAGTGAGAGCCAGCTGGATTTGTCCAGGACACACTCTCTTCCAGATACCCCCCCACCCCCACTCCAACTCTCACACACACACACACACACACACTCACAAACACACACACACTCTCACACACACACTCTCACACACACTAAAATACTCTGCATCACCTCTACAATACAAGCTCCCCGGGACGCCAGTGAGTGTGTGCGCTGCCTGTCACGGTCATGGGCTGTCTGCCCAAAGTTCTTTTGTGTGTGTGTGTGTGGGGGGGGGTGTCTCTGTGTGTGCCTGTGCGTGTCTCTGTGTGCGTCTGTGTCTGTGTGTATGTGTGTATCTGTGTGTGTTTGTGTGTGTGCGTGTCTCTGTGTATGTGCGTGTCTCTGTGTGTTTGTGCGTGTGTGTGTGTGTGCGTCTCTGTGTGTGCGTCTCTGTGTGAGCGTCTCTGTGTGCGTGTCTGTGTGTGTGTGTGTGTATGTGTGCGCGCGTCTCTGTGTGTGCGTCTCTGTGTGCGTGTCTCTGTGTGTGTGTGTGTGTGTGTATGTGTGTGCGCGTCTGTGTGTGTGTGTCTCTGTGTGCATGTCTCTGTGTGCGTGACTGTATGCGTGTCTGTGTGTGTGTGTGTGCGTGTGTGTGTGTGTGTGCGCGTGTGTGTGTGTGTGCATCTTTGTGTGCGTGTCTCTGTATAAGTGTCTGTGTGTGTGCGTGTCTCTATGTGTGCGCGTGTGTGTACGTGTGTGTACGTGTGTGTGTGCGTGTGTGTGTGTGCGTCTCTGTGTGCGTGTCTGTGTGTGTGTGTGTGTGTGAGGGAGAGACAGCCCAGGACGGCCTGCTCCTCTCTCAGTCCATTGACTCCTTTATTTACTGTATAATGGAGCTTGCTGCCAGATGAGTAATAACAGAATGTTTCAGAGACTTCCTAGTGGTCTCCCTCTCACACACACAGGCAGGCATCGAGATTATATGTTGCGGTTACAATAAAATATAATATATTAAAAACACAGTGAGGAATACTCAATATGCTGTCATTAAAATCAGCCAGTGTTAGTTTTTTGTTTTTTTTAAACCAGACATACAGTTGCTAAATCATCTGTATCCCACAAATGCCACAAAAATGTCCCGAAAGTGATCAAGAAACTTAATTGAATATTTAGTGATGGTTCATTTGTATATTTCAGCATTCTGCACTATAGAGTTCAAACACTTCTGGTTAAATAACATGCTTTGTTGATTTTCATGCTAAAATGTGGGGCTTTTGGAGGTTGTGTTTCTACTTAGTCAGGTGGTAATGCCATATTAGAGTGCTGGATCTCTTGCAGAAGCAAAGTCAGCATATTGGAAAAGGATCTAGTGGAGGGAGTGATGGGGTCCTTCAGGGACTGGACTGAAAATGAGAGTCTTTGACAGTCCTTCAGGAAGCCTAGAGAACTGACATTCTGGATCTTTGGAAACAAACTTTGAATAAAGATAGGAGTATAAAAACAAAGGTTAAAAAACAAATGTAAGTGACTGATTTTGAAGTGTGCCAATAAACATTGTAAGTGCAGTTTAATGGAAGTGAAAGTTTATGCGCGAATCCCCACCACCGTCATCATCACAGCAGCACAGATTCACCACAGACTTTCCAGCTAATTTTGAAATAACCTGTTTGCAAACTCTCACAGCACCTTTTCAAGCAGGAAACAGTTTCACTTTTGGGTCCAATCTCGCTTTTGGGTCCAAGACATAAAACTTTTGGCTCCAATTTAATGATTTTCTTTGGACTGGATATAATTTTGAAGTATGCTTGGGATCATTAATCTCTAATCAGAAATAATTGTTTGATGTTGAGATTCTTTTTTAAGATCAAGACAAAGTAAATGTCAGTCGCAAAAGACCTGATATGGCTCGATAAAATCTGTTCCCTTGTGTAGAATTCTGAAAAAGCAGCATATCATTCATTTATTTATTTTTAAATTTGTGTTTGTGTGTGTGTGTGTGTTTATATCAATAGGATGTTCACGAGTGCCGATAAATCTGCAGGCCCTCAACAGAGTCTGAAAGCAACAGCCAGTTGGTCTCTAGTGCGGATGCAAATTTGTCCTATTCTACTCGCCTCATTGTCTTTCTGCAGTGACCTCGTTATTCTCAGTCCTGTTTTCTGTGCAGGACAACACAGAGGAGCTGCTCTGTCCATTAGTGTCCGCTTCTAAACAAAGGGCGTCCCAAAGCCACTATCTGAGCAGGGAGGCGGCTGTCTGAAGCCGTCTGAGGGTGACAGTCCGCATTTAACCCAGCACAGACTACTCCAGTTTATCCCCGTCTGCAGGAATGTCCCATTAGATATGCGTTAATAAAGTCCTGTCCCTGAACTAATTTAGGGATTAGCCGTTGCGCAGTACTTTCAAGAAGTGCGTAAAATCGCTCGGCAAGTGGTACGTGATGGCGCGGTGTTGTGCGCAGCGTTCATTTCACACACCGTCGCCCAGCGTTTCACACACTCCGCGGCTGTTTGGGTTCATATCTTCACACACCCTAATAGCCAAGGACCTGTTCCAAAGTCCATCATGCCTAAAAAGACACTAAATTCCATAAGCTGTCACTGCTAAAAATCTTTCCATTTTGGCATATTGTTAGCATTCACTCTAAGCAACTGTTATGATCCTTACGCTGCATTTAAAGGCCTGTAAATCTTTGTTTATGGGGGTGAGCTCTTTCAGGATCTGGCTCAAGGTACAAGGTCTAAAAGCGATGCTTTGGTGAAACATGAAAATCCCTTAGCGATCGGTTAAGATGTGCTCGGTTTGCTGTTCCAGTTTTGAACCAGAGCTCTAAAGCTAATGCTAAGAAGTGATGGAAACTTACGCCTCACCATTTATATATATATACGTTAATCTCATTGGAATCTTGGCGTTAACGGCGTTTTATATATATATTTGTTTATGTGGTTACGGTGTATGACTCAATTTTTGCCTATGTTTAGAAGAACTGTGTATGACATATAGTTATCTGTTAAGATGAACTAAAGTATGGGCAGAATTCATTCTCTCTCTCTTTCTCTTTCTCTCTCTCACTTTCTCTCACTCTCTCTCACTCTCTCTCACTCTCTCACTATCTCACTATCTCTGATTCTCTCTCTTTCTCTCTCTCTCTCTCTCACTCTGGTTCTCTCTCTCACTGTCCCTGATTCTCTCTCTGATTCTCTTTCTCTGGTTTTCTTTCCATCTCTATCTCTCTCTCTCCCTCCATCATTCTACCTCTGCCCCCCCCGCCCTCTCTCTCACTCAGATGGAGGTGATGGAAATTTCTCTTGACCAGTGTGGGCCCTCTAGCGATAGGAAGATCGCCTTGATCGACAAAAACCGTGACCTGTACTTGACCTCAGTGCGCCGGCTGGGCAGAGAGCAGAGCATGCACAAGATTGGTGAGGATGAAATCTTTTTTTTTTTTCTTGCCTTTCTGCTAAGTAGCAAGGTAACCACTGTGACTGATAAACCTTTCTGTTTGCTCCGTCTTATGTTTTGTCGATGCTTTTTTGTGTTTAATGTTTATTTTTGATAAAGCTGTGCATCTGCGTTTGGTCCCACTGGCCATTGTCTGAAGCAGCCGCTGGGTTTAGTAAGCGGTGTTATGTAACTAATGATATGTTATTATCTGATTGTATATTGTACTCACTTGAATCGTGGTCCACTCAATGCTTTCCATACGTTGTAATTGTGTTTCAACATCTGTGATGCGGTGAAAGTCAGCAGTATGTTTTTTATTTTTTTATTTTTAAACCCCTTCTTTTTCAGGCACCATGGTTCACACCGTGGCCTGGAATGATTCAGCCAACATCCTGTGTGGAATCCAGGACAGCCAGTTTGCTGTGTGGTACAACCCCAGCGCCGTGTTTGTGGATAAGGACCTTCTACCCAAAACACTCTTCACCAAAGACGGCAGGTAAAAAAACATGCAGTGACACTCATAGCTTCATTACTGCTGTAAATACTGTGGGTTATTTTATCTTCCCTACTTGATATATTTGTATTTCCAGCTACGCTTAGTAACTTAATGTATGTTTCTACTATTTACAGTACTGTACAGTTTTTAAATTTTTAATAGTCTTGAGGAACGGTTCTCCAGGCTTCCTGAAGGACGTTCAAAGACTCTCAGTTTCAGTCCAGTCCCTGAACCTGACCAGTTTCAGAGGAATGTTTTTTGTTTGCCACACAGTGACCTAAATATGACTCATTCAAGCAGAGCAAAGCACATCTAACTTGAGGCAGTAAAACATTTGTTCCCATTTCTTTCATTTAATCTACTCAATATGCCAAAGATAAGACAATAATATTTATAATATTTTTGCAAAAAACAAGTTGTTTCAAAGCATAATGTAAAGAAATGAGCACGCACCCACTTGTATGTGTCTGTTGACATCTGTATGCAGAAGTTTGGGTACCTGGTTAAATGTTTTGTTGATTGTGAATAAGTAATCAGAGGACTCATTCAAGCAGAGCAAAGCACATCTAACTTTAGGCAGTTCTGTTAATTTTAATACACAGTTATTATTTGTTAGTTGAACTGAACTTTATTTTCACCTCCTAACGTTTTTATGCTTGCTGATTTATTAATGTGTGTTCTATTTCTGTGAAGTGCATTAAATGACCTGTGGATGATAATGGACTTCATAAATTGACTTGGCTCTAGATTTCGTCAGTTCATTTTCTGTTTTCTGCTGCAGCGAGTTCAGTCGGACACCTCATATCCTGAGCTACGTAGGCGCTCAAGTGACGGTGAGGCGGGCTGACGGCTCTCTGGTGTACAGCAGTGTGTCTCCATACCCCACCCTGCTGCACGAATACACTGCCACCGCCCGCTGGGAGGACGCCCTCCGCCTCTGCCGCTTCGCCAAGGTACAGCAGCTTTTAGATCATCTGGGACACAGTGGGGAAAAGTCTGAGGCAAACATAAGACTTCGTTTCGAATGTTTTTTATGATTCAAGTTCACGTGTCACTGAAATGTCTATGAGACATGTGTAATATAGTTACAGTAAGGTAACCCTTAGAACACAAGCAGCGTGAATTCATGTAGGAAGCGCAACGAATGGTCAATTGTTTTTAGACTGCAAGACAACACCTTATATGAAAGTTCCTCCGATTTGTGTTGATGCTCGAGGTGTCAGACGCTCAAGGTGTTTGGTGTTCCTATGTCACTTTGAACCAAATTTATTGTAATTTTAAAAACATAATAATAATTACTACTGATGTTTTAAAATGGCATCACATGCAAATGCCCATAAAGAACAAAAATGCTCAATTTTTGTAATTTTAGGATTTAGAAACAAAAAGAAAAAAAAAACACAAGATCTTCGAATTCGGGAGAACTTGCAGGATAAAGTCTCTGCCCACAAATGGGCGAGGAAAACCCGAGAGCCCAAGCCTTCTGCATAAAGATCATGTATACAGATCACAGAAGGTGAGGAAGCGAATACAGTTGTGCTTAGGAAAAGTCATTTGTTGAAAATTGTAATAAACCAAAAAGTACTGTATAAAGTACAACAGGCTGAATTTAAACATAAAACAGAAGAAACCCTAATTAAAGTAAAAAAAAAAAGCATGCTTGTACCTTGATGGAGGGTAAATGTTTAACTGAATCAGAAAACTTTGACAAATGCTACGACTGCACAGTCACATAGAGACACAGAAACAAGAACAAAATAGAATAATATTTATAATATTTGATATGTTTGTGTGTTTGCCAGAGCTGCTCAATGCACTCTTCTAAGTAGAGTGTCTACCTCAACACAAAGTATATCTTTGAGAGATTACTTAAGTTAGTTCACATAAATTTCCTTTCATTTTAGTCCAATCTGACTCCAATCTTGTGTTCTCTTACAGTTCCAGTTGTAAATGCAAGCTTCATTACATAAAATTTAAACGATTGAAAAAATACGCTTCTGCACATTTTAATACACATTTGCTGTTTATAAACTGAATGTTACATTGGGTAAAATAACACAATGTGCTAATGTGTGCGCTAATGAGTACATTCTATTTTTGTTTTTTTTTTTGTAATTGACATTGTTAAAGGAAAGATCAATTGTGATATAAAATGATCTGAACACCATATTTTTGTACTTATTTTCAATATGAAAAAAAACATTTTACAAGGGTGTTCAGCTTGGGTAGCATCAAGGTACTGTAAGCCTAGAAAACATGGACAATGGTAAGATAAATCACAAACGTCTGCAATAACACTGATCTGTCCTGTTCGTCTCGGCGAATGCTCAGCGCTCCCTGACTGTACGGTGATGATGGAGCGATGTGACGTAGTCAGACAGTGGGTTACATTGAATACAGGGGTTCTGTTTTAGCATGGTCCAGGGCTAATGATTTAGAATTCATTGTGTCATTAGTGGGGTAAATTACATGCACATTGTGAGCTGTAAAGACAGACAGGCCAGACACTGGACAGCAGCACTGAGAGCCACATGGCCGGGCTTTCCCGTCCCAGGCCTGGGAAAGTCCCGCATAATTTAGACCTTACACTGGGATTCTCACACACGTACACATGCACTCAGAGAGAAGTGTGTGTGTGTGTGTGTGTGTGTGTGTGTGTGTGTGTGTGTGTGTGTGTGTGTGTGTGTGCGCGCCCCCCATATATGCCAAGATATTGTTTTCTATCTTTTTCT
>JBBPDC010000039.1:25589674-25612260 GCA_037974485.1 Hemigrammopetersius urotaenia | reverse complement strand
TGTGTGTGTGTGTGTGTGTGTGTGTGTGTGTGTGTGTGTGTGTGTGTGTGTGTGTGTGTGTGTGTGTGTGTAGAAGCACCTATTCCTGGCTCACACTGCTGTCTCCTCAGAGCACTGGAACTGGCAGTGAAGCACAAAACCCATGTGGACACTGTCCTTGCACACAGACAGAAGTATCTACAAGACTTTGGCAAAAAAGAGACCAACAAAAGATTCCTGCAGTACTCTGAAGGGGTAATCAAATTGAACTCTTTTGTGTATTTATGCTGTTGTTTTATTCTGTATAGAATACAGAATAACTACTGGAGAATAACTGTACTGCAGTTCTACTGTATAGAACTGTACTGGAGGCAAAGTGGAACCTACTGATGCACTACATCAATCTACATTACAGATAGCTGTAACTCATTAGCAAGTAAAGGATGTTCACCAATTTAGAATTCAAAACTCCTGCATCATTACTGGTGTTACACTGATATTGATACGGTATTAGTATTAGTTCTAGTAGATAGAACTCAGTTTAATACTTAATGAAAATGTCGAGGTAAACCTGTATCTGTACTGTACAGTTTACACTGGACTGCTGTCACTGTGCTAGAATGTAAAATACCAATGTTACCTCTGTACAGACTGTAATGTGATTCATGCAGTGCATTTTCTATGGTATTAGCAGGTAAATACAGTAATAAATGAATGTAATTTACTGTAATAAAACAACAGGAGAACAAAACATAAAACACGAGAGCACTCGAGACGCTCCACTGCGGAAATTCTGGACTGTGTCTTCCAGAGATGCATTGCTAAAATCCACAAGAGACTGAAGTCGTGTCTGCTGAACCACGATCAAGCGGCCAATTACTGTATAACCTTAGCCCTGAATCAAATAAAAGCTGATATGACATACAAACAGTGTAAACATGCCAACACTTTCTCTGGTTAAAAGTGGGACATTTCATCAATATAAGCCACTGTTTAATTATAAAAATGGATTAAAGTATTTTCTTAAGTGTCTAAAATAGTTTTAGTGGAATGTTCATTTTGGAGGTGAGCCTGTTGCTTTAAAGAAATATAATTGCAGCGAACAGCAAAACACACCGAAGCCAAGCTCGGCCAGCTGGAAGGTTTTTCATGAGATACAAATACAGCCAGTGTTTTAATAATAATAATAATAATAAATAATTAATAATGTAATCATAATTATTATTATTACAGTGTTTTATCCAGTATATTAACTTTTAAATGAAAACGCGATATAATGTTAGTAATATGTATATGACTGAAATTGTGTAGTCCTCCTCAGATGTACAGAACAAATACGCTTTGAAAATAAGCATTTCATCTCTACTGTCGTTGCCCAATGTGTTCGAGCCTGACGCACTTTTGTGTGTTCGCATGTGTAGGTGGAGGTGGACTGGGAGAAGATCCAGGCCAAGATTGAGATGGAGCTGGCCAAAGAGAGGGAGCGAGCAGCAAACCCGTCTGTCAGGAGCAGCATGACCTCTCGCCGCTGAGCGATTCCAAGGTTTCTTTGCAGGACTTTATCCTGCTATTGGACACCAGCAGCAGTAAACCGAACCAGACTGAGCTGGGTTACGCCACTGGCTAATTCAGAGATGCCTTACATTTACTACACCCACCTTGAGAACGCGAATATTAATATACCATACACATACAGTACTGTGCTAATGTTATTGGCACATGAGTTAAGTTTGTGTTAAAACACTACAGTTATAATAAATGAGGTGTGTTGCTTATTTAATTTTATAAATCTGGAACTGAACCTTCTTATTACCAGCTCACAACATACCAAATACTTTTTAGAAAAAGAAGAAATGCTTTTTACCTCTTTCCTGTCTGTTTGCATTTATTTTAATGTTTACTTGTGTTTTTCCTGGCAAAAAGAATGGCTTCAAACAATTTGCATCATTTGCACAGAAAGAGGCTTAGGCACTATATACATATATACACACACACTTATAATAAAAGGAAATGGGAAGCCAGTGTGATATTGAATAGAAAGTAAATGTTTTTCTTTCAGTATATTTATCTCATGTAAATAATGGTACAACAATTAAACGTTCATAAGTCACTTTTGTACAACTTAATGAACTTATTGTTCCAAAAGCTATCGACTAAACCATCAAATCAAGTTCCCTCGACCTGCGTTTGCAGCGAGGGTGAATGAACAGAAGCAGCGCCTCCTGGTTCCTCCTCAGTGTGGTTGTTTGAAATGTGCTGGCCGTGCAGCTACAGCCCCGGGCAGCGCGCCAGGCCTTAGGCTCGCCGTTACACCCAATCCATCTCCTCTCTCCTTCGCGCGCTCATTTACTCCTCCCTTCATCTCCTAATCTCTCCATCTTTTCTTACCTGCTTTCACCAGCTCTATTGTCCACCCGTCTCTGTTCCATCAGAAACCTGCTCTCCAGCTCTGCTTCCTCTCCTCTCTTGCTCTCATTTATTTTTCGGTGTCGAAGCCCCTTTCTCACATCTCTTTTTCTCTATAGTTTCATTTTCTCCCTCTTTGTGGGTGTCTCTGCCTTGAAACACAAAGAGATCACTCTCTTGACAAGTGCTTAGACAATCCATGACATTTAAACTAATGGCTTCCTTCAGGACCATCGTTTCAATTGAATTACAGTGAAGCAGTCCTGAATTACAGTCCTGTGCTCCAGACGCTGTCATCAAGCCTGGTCACTTCCGAGATGATCGCAGCGGGACAGGAGGGAGAATGTGATTGTGAATAACACAAAACCTCAAGTGTTCCATTGCGTTGATAGGACAGTTTTGCAAAGTAAAGAAAAGAAGCTTTGGACATTAGTTTAAATATATGCTTTCAATATGGAGGGATTCCTGTGCCAAAAAAGTCCCACAAGTAAGTAGGAACAGACAGTCTGAAGAGAAGAGGTTTGGGACCTTTTGGTCCAAAGGAAGTGTTCTTAATATTTGCAGTTCCAAAAAAGTAATGAATCCCTACTCCCTCATTAGTATTGTGTTGTATATTGGGGCACTAGTTTATTGTATAATTGTGAGAACGCTGGACGCTTCTTTATCAGCCTTTATGTACGTGTCACACAAACAAGCCTGTCGCTGCTTGAGTGAAGCTTCGTATTTGTATTAGTACACACAGCTATAATGTTCTGGAAAGGGCTGAGGGCCTGGCTACTCTAGACATTAAGTCTTGGTCCACGATTGCAGTAACGCGCAGTTAGTGGTGTCTGTTTTTGCCGGCAGTAAACACACTGAGGGTTTTTTTTTTTTTTTTTTTCTCGTTTCTGCAAGGCTGTTGTTTTTACACTTCATCAGACAGTCCGATCAATTTCCTTTACAGCTGAAAACAGTTTATAGTTGTATTTTATTGGACGGACCAAGGTGGGTTTATTGGTCTTTTATGAAAGGCATATAAGAAAAAAAACCAAAAATATATCAAATCCAGGAGGCCTGTTGAAAGCTCTTAGATTTACAGTGATGGGAGGTCACCACTGAAAGTCATTTGCTGTTGTGAAGGGCAGACCTCCAGATGCTCTGTTCTTAACATGTGTTTTATGCGCTTTAGTCAAATAACTGTTTTGTATTAGTGTTCTAAACACTTAAGTTTGGAGAAAAAAGACTGATCTCTGGTTGCCAAAGATGCTCAAAAACAGGATTTTTTTCTTTAGCATGCAAATTCATTTTTGCATGCTAAGGAAGCCAGTATGTAACCATTTAAGAATCAAGGTCACATTATGGAAAGGTTTTTCTTAGCATAACTCTTAATATCAACACTTAAATTAAAGGGATATTAAAGCCTAGCATGCTAACATGGCATATAGTAAGTAACAGTAGACATATAGGTAAAAAATGTCCTACTAGTTTCATGCTTTAACATCATTTGGGCCCTCAGCCAAGCTTGTTCTGGACACCATCTACCTCTTCTGGATACCAGTACTAGGTAGTAGGACCTTAGAAGTTCACTTAAAACCATCAAAGTTAACAAGACTAAGAATATCAGAGGTCCTTTTAAACACTAGGTCAATGAGAAATTGTCCCAGTTTCTGCAGAAACTAAACACACAGGCCCCGTTGGACCTCTGAAGTCGGCAGCAGCAGGTTTTCTTGGAGCGAAAAGGCTCCTACTCCACCAGTTTGTGGATGATGGTGGGTTTAAGTGAGCACAACCCACAGCAGAATTTGTCACATTAAAGTGCAAAGTGAGCGATATTTTAAAACCTCTTTAAAAGCACATTTAGAGGGCCATCTCCAGGCTCCAAAACAGCTGTTCCACCTCGGGCAGCACCCTGGCAAAAATAGGTCCTCTAATGGGTCGTAATGCCCATTGATCTGAGCTCACTTTTGGTTCTGTTTGGCCAGCAAACGGCGTATTGAGTAACTGCAGCGTTGGCACAAATTCTGCATTTACAAAGGAAGTTTGATATGGATCACATCGTTTACCTGCGAAGACAACTTTAAAGTTGGCAACATGTATAGATCTTGCAACCTGAGAACTGTATACGCGATTAATGCATTTATGTTACGTCGTGCTTCACTGGCTTGTTGCCATGGTGGGTTTAATGCAAACTTTGCAGTTGCCGGATCATAAAGGACCTGGAAATTACAGCTGGATGAACTTCTGTAGTTTGGGGATTTAAAAAAGACTTTTTCAGTGGTTGAGATGTAAACAAAGTCGTTCAGGGTTTGTTGTAAAATGGCTTATGTTAGAGGAGCGTGTTGATTACAGTTGTGGTAAATGGAACTGAATGTCTCCAACACAAATGACAAATCACTATTGACCCCCAGTGAAGCTCCACAGTGTTCATATGGATGCTGATGATGGTAAAACAGCAGCAAATCTAAACTCCTTTTTTTTTTTTGGGGGGGGGGGGGGGGGTCTATTTTTCCGCACAGTGCCTCAAAACATATATTTGGGGTTATATATTATATATTACATATGTCTTTGTTCAGCTATATTTGCCCTTTTATTCCCTATCGACCCCCAGTGAAGCACCACATCTCTGAATGTTGATGATGGTAAAAAAGTAGGCATATCTGAATTAAATCAATACTTTCAGTATCAATATTTTGCCTCATAATGCATCAAAACATACATGTAGGCTTATATTACATCCGCCTTTATTCATTCTTTAATTCAGAGGTGGGCCACTTTAAGTGGGCTTTCATCCTTCTCAGTCTTACACCATTTACTTTACCTTATTAAACATTGATGCTAGAAGAAACTGAATAGTCCTGGCCTGAATCCCAGTTATGCAGTCACTAGTTCAACCTGTCCATAGCTATCAGAAACATTTTGGTCTTTTTTATGTCCTTCAAAAGTTGAGCGTGACTGTTATCAGCTTCAGTAGAGCTCTAAAGTTTTGGAAAGCTGTTTTGGTATAGAAGAAAGAATCTGTTTTTCAAGACAGTTTTGCATTAATGCACCATTTGCGAAGTCACTTAAGTCCAAACTGAGCTGATTTTTATTTCCATACAGGGATTCCCCTCAAACCTTGAGCAAAGATCTGCAGAGCTTAGCTCTTCTTCACTTGCAGGTGTCAGAGGACCTTGATCAGGTGGGTTAGATTTGGGAGACTGCTCACCTTAAGCACTGGATTTAGGCTCTTGCTGTAAACGATGGGCAGTATAGAATACCGTCCATACCCCATTTAATATCCAGTCAAAATGCTCATGTAAAAAAACAAGCTATTCTGCTCACATTTTTTCTCCCAGCAAAGTTTTTACAGCATTTTTGCATTAAAAATCCCACATTTTTCATTGTGTTTATAATTAATGCATTTTCAGACTTTCAGCCTCTCATTTAACCCTTTGACCCTTATTCATATTACAACTCTGCAAGACCTAGACCTCCAAACCTTCCCTCATCAGGCAAACAGCACTTAAAGCTGCTGTTTGAGGCGAAAATCCAGTTTCACTCTGGTTTCAGTCTCTGTCCATACAGTTGAGTTTCTATTCCTTCGTCTTTGAGAAGACGTCTCAACCCTGAGAGTCTGAAAAGATACACTGACAGAGTAAATGGTGATTTTCAGTGTAACTGTGTCTGTCAAAATCTTTTTATACTGGCTTTTAATTATGTTCTTTACTTGACGTTTTACAGAAAAAGTGCAACCTTTCTTTGCTTAAACATGTTGATGTTCAGGGCTGTGATGGAACCCAGAGTTTGAAAGGAGAAGCTTGTGGTGAAATAAGTGATATGAGATCTCCTCATCCCTCACCTGCTGCTCCAGCAGCTTTTAGACTTCTACAGTCAGCCCAGGCCAAGAGGACGTTTTCCCTCTGATAGCTCTCAGTAGAATTAGACCCCTGTGAACAGAAAACCTGCCTCCTGTCCTGAATAATCAAGATATTCTTAAAGTACTCTTACCTGGTGGACCAGGTTTCTGCTAAACCAGGTTGGGCATTTTTCCATCAAACAGAGGCCATGTTGATTCCAGAGCCTTTATTTTCTCCCTCAGGTGTGCAGGGCTGAAATGGGGCTAGAGATGCATAGAAGAGTTGCGCACAGTGATGCAAAACGTCCTGCATGTAATGCATGTGGCAAGCAGTCGACTCGCCTACACTAAAACTAAAACACTGCAAAACAGCTCAGATTTTTTCACCCTCAAGGGGCTGAAAATTCAACATTTTTTCCAGTTTTTAACCCCACAAAATGCTGGAAACCACAAAAACAGACAGTCCCTCCTCCTGTAAAACAACAGCTGCAAACTGTAAACAAAAAGTCTTTTTCTGTCCACACAAATTTCATTCACAGACATGCCCGGGACATTTTCTACAGTAAAAGTCCACGTAGAAAACAAAAATAAACAGTTCTACTCACAACTTTGCTGCCAGGCATTTTCGTGATATTTTACAGTGTTTTTACTGTAAAAAATCCTGCATTTGCATTTTTTTCTTTGCTTTTATAGTAAATGCATTTTCAGACTTAACCCTTTAACTCTTATACGCATTGGTGGAGTTCGGCTTTCTGATCTTCTGTACAACATTTTTGCTTCTTTTACAGTTACTGCATAAAATGTAAATAGAAAATTTGAGCATTTGACTTCTTGTGGTGAAGATTCCATTTTCTGCTGGAAAGAAAACGTTTTACTGTAAGTGTGGGGATTTTCAGTGTAACTGGATTTAGAAATGTCTTATTTTTACATTGGCTTTGTTTTTACTAGAATTTTTGCAGGATTTTTTTTGTGTATTTTACTGTTAAATTCCAGTGGAAATGTACAGTAGGTAAACTTTAAAGTTCTTTAAAGTAAATAAGAGAGTCTCACTGTTTAAAAGAACAAATGAATATAAAATTTACTGTCAATTTTGTACAGGTGACTTTTCTTTAAGATTTATTATTATTATTATTATTATTATTATTAATAATAATAATATTATTATTTTCATTATTATTGTCGTTGTCGTTATTATTAGTATTAGTAGTACTAGTACTGTTGTTGATTATAATAATCATATTATTATCATTATTGTTGTTATTATTATTATTATATTATTATTATTATTATTAATTATCTGCAGGGTCCCTCTCTCAGCTCAGTTCTGTCCATCACACAGAGTTTCTCGAGCTCCTGCTTGTCCGTCTGTCCTCGCGGGGTGTCCCCGCGGGCCCCAGCAGATTCTCCTGGGATCGGCGCCCCCCGAGGCCCCCGTCCTCCTCCGCCTCCTGCACACTCTCCTCGTAGGTGGGCAGGTGTTTGACCTCCTCGTAGTTGGGGAGACGCGGCGGCGGTGCGGGCCACACGAGCTCCGCTCCTCCTCCGGGCTCGAGTGGCGGTGGGGTCGTCAGCAGCGTGTCCTGAGAGGCGCGCGCCCTCTCGCGCCGCCCGCGCGGCCTCGGGCATACCACGCGCTGCACGAAGTATCCCATGGCGAAGAGCAACAGCAGGATCAGCACGCCCGACAGCTTCCGCGCGAGCCAGCCCGCGCTGTCCAGGAACGCGCGCGCCGCCGCGTCTCCGTTCGCACCGGCGCTGACGTTCCCTCGTGCGCAGCAGCGCTCGTGCTCGCCGCAGCGCACGCCGCTGCCGCAGTCGCGCGAAGCCTGGCAGACACACAGCGCGAGCGACGCCAGGACTGCGAGGCGCGCGCCCATTCCGAATCCCCTCTGGAAGGTGAACAAGTCCCGCGTGCGTATGTGCGTGCTCTCAGTGTCTGGTCATGCTGCTGTTCTCTCTCGCCCGGCTCCTGGCGCGAGCTCCGATCACCGTCTGCTTGTCGGGGTCTCGCGCTCCCCGAGCTGCAGAGCTCGTCCTGTCATTGTGCAGAGACGCGGCGCGTGCCTCTGCGCCCTCCCGGTTCTCCTCCCGCCGTCCCGTTCCGTCTCGTCCCGTTCCGTCTCGTCCCGTCCCGCGTACAGCACGAGGAGGGGCTACGTCAGAGCCACTGTCTCAAAAATGCATGCGCGGCGGCGCGTGCTCCGGTGCCAGCAGACCCGTACCTTAAGTCGCGGCGCACGCGCACGCGCACACGCGGGCACCGTAGAATCACGCACGAGACGGGAGACTCCACTTAAAAGAAGCAGATCAGGACTAAACTCATCAGTGCGCGCGCTATTCTCTCCACTCTCATTCGCTACACACGTTCAGATTTAGAGCTTTAACACACACACATTCAGGCACATACACACACGTGTGCATACACACACAAACATCACCTCAACACTGAACACCCAGTATACACAGACTGTGGGATAAATTTGTGGAATCTTGAGTCCCCATTTTACCCCCTCAACTTACAGAAATGGCGGTAGTTGTGGGTGTGTGTGTGTGTGTGTGTGTGTCTATGAAAGCCTGATTGCAAAAGCAAAGTGAAACTGTCCCATATTAACAACTCTGGAGGTCCTATGACAAAAATTTAGGGTGGGGGTGGGGGGTGCTGGGTTGGGGTGAATGAAGACATTTCATTGTTCACAGGCAAGTGTTTTATTCACTAGGCTGCTACCATCCTTTAGAGGGACTGAGGGGTGGACGTAGGTATGGATGGATGGATGGATGGAGGGATGTAGGTATGGATGGAGGGCTGTAGGTATGGATGGATGAGTGGGTGGATGGATGGAGGGATGTAGGTATGGATGGATGAGTGGATGGAGGGATGTAGGTATGGATGGATGGATAGATGGGTGGGTGGATGGAGGGAGTTGGGTATGGATGGGTGGGTGGAGATATGCATAGATGGATAGATAAAGGGATGGATGAAGATGTAGATGGAGAGTGGTTTTGACGAATGGTTTGAGGGGTGGATGGAGGGATGGATGGATAGATGGAGGCGTGGAGAGATGGTAGATGGAAAGGTTGGGAGAAGGAGGGGTGAGGTGGGTGGATGGAAGAATGGAAGGATGGATAAAGTATTATTATTATTATTATTATTTTATTTATTTTATTTTTTTAATGGATAAAATATTAAATCCATCAAATAAACAGTAAATGTAGTTAAAAGGCTCCAGAAGTGTGTAAATAGCTGCACATTTATGACCAAATGTCTACATTGTTAGAATTTTTTAATTCTTTTAAAATTACATTAAATCAAGCTCAAATTAATTTAGCATCAAGAAAATTAAGTACTTTTAGTCAGTTCAATGCTTTCAATGCAATACCATTGTTTAAGATTACGGCATAATTAATAAAATAAAGGCAAATGAAAATTAAACGCATTTGCATGTCATTGTGCTATGATATGTCTAATGAAATAAATAACAGGTTCCTTAGAATTATGTAATGTTTTACGGCACATTTACGACATAATGTGATATCATACTTTCTTTCTAATTACGATTTATTTAATTGCTTGCACATATGTGAATTTTATATTAGGCCTATTTTATCATTCTGAAAAAAATATGCTGAAATGTTTAATTTTGCACAAATTGTATTGTTGGGTGTTACTGGAATGAAGGTGTCAGCCCCTATCTATGCTCTGCCTACTGCATTCTTTCATAGCAACTGTTGCTAGGTTGGACTAACTTCAGCTAATAGTAGCTGGTGATACAGACTGACTTTCCAACCAGAAAAATAACCAAAGGCTTCTCCCGATCTTATTCACCTGCATCCAAAATGAACATATTTGGAGTTTACAATTGGGTTATTTTGACTAAATCAGGCTTGATACTCACAAAAAGCAAATCCATAGTTTATTTATTAAGTACGGGACTGAGCAGGTCTGTTCGGCGGCTCCTTGCTTTCTTTTTTCTCTTATTTTTGTTGGAAGAGGCTCCAGTCGATACTTCCGTCTCATAAACAGAGCTGATGCACAACTCTGCAAATTCGATTATGGGAGCATTATGCTGTAAAATACACTGGAACCAAATCAAGGCAGCCAGTCTAATTTGTGCCGGATCAAATTTCTGGCAGCAATTTTTTCCAATTACCGAAACATGATACACGCAGCGTCATCACCTGTCACAAAACAAACAACAGCTATCAGCCCCAACATTAAAACTGCTGGCAGGTGAAGTGAAAACCGCTGATTATCTCGTTACACTGGCTTCTGCTGAAAGGTGGGCAGTATAAGGCAGTGAGTGAACAGTTATTAAAGTCGAAAAAAGGGAGTTTCTGGTGTTCAGTGGTCAGAAAGTGTTCTGAAAGTGCTCCAAGGAAGCCCCCGAGGTTCTCCGATGGTCGTGGAGTCGGATGGTTTGAGCCCACAGAAGATCTGCTGTAGAACAAACTGCTGCTCTGATAGAAAGGGGCAAGAACACACAGGGCAGTGTCCCCTGCTTTGTATAGAGCTGTGTAGCTGCAGACTGGTCAGATTGCCCATGCTGACATCTGTTTATCACCTAAAGCTCCTTCAGTGGACATCAGAACTGGACCACGAAGCAGTGGGGGAAGGTGGTGTGGTCTGATGAATCACATTTTCTTCTGGAGAAGAGATGGACTAAGATGTACTATGTGGCGCAGGAATAGAGATGCTTTTCTGGAGACCTTTGGGTCCTGCGTTCATATGAACATTTTTTGACACCTAAACGCTGCAGACAGAGATTCAGCCTTTCATGGAGACGCTGTTCCCTAATGACAGTTCCTCTTTCAGCAGTTCACACTGCAAACACTGTTCAGGAAATTCTTTCTCTGCATTTAACCCTTTCACCAAGTAAAGCAGTGGGCTGCTGCCAGTGAGGGGCACCCAGACAGCAGTGTGCAGGGACAGTACCTTGCTCAAGGGTACCTTCCTCAGTGGGGAGGCCAGCAGTTAGGATTTGAACCCACAACCTTCTGCTTGCCGGGCCAACGCCCTAACCACTAGGCCATCCAATCTGATCAAGCATCTATGGGATGTGTTGGACAAACTAGTCTGATCCAGGGACTGGTACAGGTACAGAAGCACAGCACCATCAGAAACTTTGTGGAGTCCTCAAGGGATCAGAGCAGTTTGGGTGGGACAAAGCGGACCTGCACGATCTTACGCAGGTGGTTTTAGTGTTATGGTTGATTGATGTGTGTATTTGTTGCTTGATGGTTGAGTTAATATTAAAGCTGCATTTTTAATCAAGAAAATTAAAGTTTTCTTGCATCAAAAAACTGAAATCCTTCGAACCTCGAAACGTGTATAAACTCCACATGCTGCTTCTCCTTTCTCCAATCGGTCCTCTTCTCTCTGGAGGCCGACTGTATTTCAGGCCCTAATTGAACAGTCTTCTCCATTTGTTTTCTTCTTTTACTGGAAAGAAGAAATTACTGCTCCCAGTCCTAATGGTAGAAACCACAAGTGATGCTTGCGGGTTGTTTTGGAACCAAACGCTCAGGCAAATGTGTTCACGCCCACTGAGGGGGGAATAAGTCTCTGGATGTTTCTCTGGAGACAAATAATCTATTCAGAAAAGCGTCTTCACCCCAGAGAAAGAGATCCATCTAGACCAGGCCTCTGTCGTAAACACGCAGGTGCTGTCCGCAGGTGATGGGTAATGTCTGGAAATAGATTTTAGCCGAAGCTTTAGGAATAGGCTTGGTTTAACTCTGTGTAAGGGCCTGTTTGTACCGTGTCTCCTGAGCTGAGCCATTGATCGCCATCTGCATCTGCAGGCTTATAATTGTGCCTGTTTCTTTACAGAATTGCTGGTAGATTTAAGCGCCAAGCAAACATTTTAAAGGTGAATTCCACAAATCTTTCAGAATTTCTGCACAAGTAAGTGTTTAAGATGTTTATGTCCGGGTGACGTCTAAAGGTGACGGTTTAATATCGTTTTGCCAAAATATTTAGGAATCGCTCTGACTGTGACAGTTATTTTCAAAAATACTCTTAAGGCCCTGTGCTGTTTTACCAGCCTGAAAAACACATTGCAGTGTTTTTTATGTGCCTTTGATCTGCCATGATGTTCATATTCTGGATATTATTTCTCGTAAAGTCAGGCTTAGAATTGAGAATGTATTGACTGGAGCATTGTGCCTGTTTCTATACAGAATCGCTAGTACAAGAAAAAACAGGCAAACCTTTTTTAAAAAAATTCTGCATAATTAAGTTCAGAGTGGGTTTGGTGTGAAAAGCTCCGATCTGTTCACAGTGGTGGTGAAAGGAACCAGACGTCTGCCTCTAAAATCTCCCTCACAGAAAGCTACTCCATGAAAAGGGTTATAATTTCGCCGCCTGACACCTGAGACGTTGTTTTACCAGGATTTTGACTGAACATTTTTTGCTTTTTCAAATGATGGTTCATGGCAGAGAGAGGGAGGGGCATTGTAAGACTCCCAAATGTTTTTTGTTTTTTTTAGGTAAAATGTGCATGTACTGCTTTTTTTGACAATGGGGCTCACATTTTACACTAAAAAGGTTCCACTTTTTAAAAGAAAAAGCCGTCCGTGTTATCACTTTAGCGGAGGCCAGTATCACTGATGAGTAACAGGTGATATATTGTGCAGCTCTAGTTCAGTTTTATCAAATGAAGACCAGCAGGCCGTTTGCGTGGGGGTGATCTCCCAGTCTAATAAAACGCAGGGCCTGCATCGCATAATAACCCGGCTTGAGAAAGTAATGGGAATTTGAGAAAAAAAAAAAGATCAGCTATTTCACACCCACGGACTTCCTCCCCTCCAATGGGACGGAGCGGCCTGTACACGCCTGCTCCGAGATATATGAGCCGTGACAGGATGATTAGACAGTGACAGGCCTTCTTTTGAAGAGAAAGGGCTAAAGTGTCTCTTTTCCCTCCCTGCTCTGGCCAGAAAACACCATGTTCATATCTGGGCCGGGCGGGAAGTGGAGAGAGCCTGTGCTGGTTAATGGTTTTTTTTTGTTTTCTATGTAATAAATCCTGTAATGTTGCTGCTGAAGTGGTTGCATCAGACTGCTTCAGTCAGCTGTTTTCACCCCCTTCGTCTTTCTTACAGGAGCGGAGAGGAGAGTGAGATGTAGAAACGGAGGTTGTGGGTTTTGGATGTGAGGTTACCCCTGGCAGCTCAAGCATAATGGAAGAGGCCGCTAGCTTCAGCACACACTGGGTGACCTCAGAAAAGAGCTTTGGTCTGGTCGAGTAACTTAACAGCACTTTTTCTGACACACCACACATCCGAAAGGATCCACATAACCCTCCTAATCAGAATCCGAAAACGTTACTCATCTCAGGGGAAGTTGCTTACATTTCCACCGCGTAGACGCTCAGAGACGAGAATGATATAAAATATAAAGTCTAAATAAGTTTAAACAATTTAAAATGCTCTATACCACAGACACATAAATATGATAGATAAGTAGTTTACGGTTAGTTATTGCATGTAATAGAGATCAGTGGTAGATCTGTAATATTGACATAACTATTGTACATAATAATAGTGACATGATAGTAAGAAATTAAGTGATCAGCCACTTTAAAGGTTAAGTAGTGCACAGCTTGCTTAATCTCCATAAAAATCTAATGCCCACTTCCAAGCATCTCTAGCATTGGACTGTAGAGTCCTCCAGAGTGATGGAGCTCCATCTGTTCTTACTGGGTTCAATTTCCTACTGGGTTTAAATCATTATCAGTGTGTGCATTATACTCTTATTATCATGTGTAATAATGCACCATGACCAAAACTGTGCAATTTTCTTATCGGGTGCTAAAACATTATCATTATGTGCAGCATCTTATGGGGAATATTCTTGTAGTTTTCTTTTTAGGGGCTAAATAATTATGTCAATATCTTAGTTATTGTTACTGTATAAATAATAGTCTTACCATGCGCAATATTACTACATATGTCAATTCTACTGATATAGTACTGATCTCTATTAACTGCAATAATAGACTCCTAACCACCGTTTGTGTTATCAGTGATTCACTTAACTGTAAGTTATTTATCTGTAGTATTCATTCCCCAGCATTTGTGTCTGCAGCAGAGTGTATTTTCATATTGGGGATTTTCTGCAGATTTGATGTTGTATTCATTTACACAATGTTTATATTATTCTTGTCTCTGTGCGTCTGCGCAGGGGATCAATAAAGTTTACTGATTCAGATTCTGATCTCGTTCCTTTGGGAAGAGCTGGAGTGGGGTTTGAGAAACAGAACTAACCATCCAACACAAGTACTCGACCTCACTAATGCTTGCAATCAAATCTTCACAGCAATGTTCCTACATCAAATATCCTTCCTAGAAGAGCAGAGGCTTCAAAGTGTCTGAGGAACTAGTTCTCCACGTGATGGGTTTTAGTTTCAGAAGTGTGAGGAGCTCTGTACGTTGGAGCCTTATATATGCACACCAAAAATGAGCAAACGTATTTTTAAAGGTGCTGTGATGTTGATCTCTGGTGATGCCAGAACCATCTATAACCAGGAGGCAAACAGAGCATAACTGGCCTCCCTCTCCCACCATTGCTCAGCAGCCATGCTAGGCAGGCTAGATGTCTGTTAAAGTAAAATGGCCCCTTACAGTCACGTGAACAGACCACACAGTGTGAAACTATTTCTCTGCATTTATCGCATACACCATGTGGAGCACTGGGCTGCCTGGGGAGCAGGGTACCTTAATGGTGCCCCTACAGTCCTGGGATTCAAACCTAAGGCCTTCTGATCACAGGGGCAACTCCCAGGGGTGTCAAACTCCGGTCCTGGAGGTCCAGCAGAGTTTGATGGTTCTCCTCCTCAAGCACATTAACTAAAACTGACAAACTGGTGAAGTGAACCAGGTGTTTCTGAGGGAAATCACAGACCACGGCCCTCCAGGACTGGAGTTCCACACCCCTGCCCTAACCACTTGGTCACCAGCTGCCCCAAAAGTACCGACTCTGGTGGGACTCGAACCCACAACCTTTGAATTGCTTTCTTTAGACAGCTAGAAGTCCAATGCGCTATCCATTGCGCCACAGAGCCTGCTAGCTCAGCTAATAGAATGAGCAGTTAGTGTTCTCCTGTAATGGTAATGGGACGTCCTATGATGTTGTAGCTGTATATTATGTAGCTCCATGGTCCTGGAGGCACATTGTTTAGTTTTAATGTGTATATTAGTTTTAATGTATAATTCACCTGGAAGAAGCACGACCTGGTCTTCACCCTACCATTGGCAGTGTTGTGTGATGACTGAGAGAAAACTAGACAAAATGGTACTTTTTCCTTGGTCTACAGGAACTGTGCTGTGCCCAATACGTACTGCGACGGCACAGAACTTCTATCACATTTTGATGTTCCAGTGTATTTCAGCCTGGTAACTCGATTCTCTCCCCACGATTTATGGCCGGCCAGCCGAAAAGGGCATCCAGGGAGTCGAACAAGCGGACAGTTTTTCTGTCTGAGCTGCTATTATTTTTTAGTCTTGTTTGAGTTTTTTTTTTCTTGCCGTTGTTTAGCAGTGTGATAAAATCATCGAAGTATTTAATCGAATTTGTACCTCCATTGTTGTTTTTTGTGCACAGTAAAAAAAAAAACCAATGGGCACTTTCCTTGTTGTGATGGCAACATTTAGACCAATCAGATAGCAGTGATGCAGTCAGCTCGGCTGCGGCCCACTTTTGGCCCTTCCGTCGAACAGCTCAGGTTCGGTTCGGGTTGCCTTTTTTGTAATGGAGAAACATTTGTTTCACTACAGCACGGTTCCTTGTGCCAGTGGAAAAGCGCTATTCGATAGTATGTGGATTTGGACTCAGCCTTGATGTCTGCCAGGCAAGAAAACCTTTCCCAGTGAAGTCCAGTAATGTATCTTTATCCGTTTTAGCAACCCTTATCCATCTCCAAGCACAGTTTATCAACTAATGTAAAAAAAAAAGCCAGTGGTCAAGGGTCAAATTCTGAAATAATTACATCCAGCGTCTCTTTGGTGGTTCTTTCTTGCCTCTCATGTCATTAAGGAGGCATCGCTGAGGTCACATCCTGCCTTCCGCCCACCAGCAGTTGGGTCTCTTGTGGGAAGACTTCTGTGGAAGCTCATCTGGCTCTTATATTTCTCCCATCCGCTCAGTCAGGCGCAATGCAGGGGGATTCCCTGGCCCGAGGGAGTGGGATCGCAGAAGAAAGGGGAAAAGTCCAGGAACAGGGGATGCGTGGGACGGCAGGAGGGAGGGCCAAGTGCCTCCTGGGGTCTGGGGAAGCTCCCTGAAGTCACGAGGTCGGAGGGACACTGTTTCCCGTCGTCTGCCTGGCCATTCGCCCGGTCCACCCAGCTGGACATGACTCAGCACGGTACAGTTTTGTTACAATCAGGGTGTGTGGGGACAGTGTGCAGTCCACACATACACACATATAGTACACACTACAGGCCAAAAGAAATACTTTTTCTGTTCAGCTTATAATAATGAACTTCCCAAACAACATGACAGTTTATTGACCTCTTGTTTAATCAAGAATGTAATATCGAATTTTCCATTTGAGCTGCAGTGGTTCGCTCTTAATCAAGTGTACTGTACGGTAAACAGAGTCAATACTATAAGCTAGTTCACGGCATAATAATATAATAATCGAATTAAATGGAACAAAGTCATTCTCAGTAAGGCCTTGAGAGCATACAGTACAGTGCAAAAGTCTCTGCAATTTGTTTTAAGCCGATTTTCTTTTCGTACGATAATTAATGTGTCATTCTTAAAGCAAAGTTAACATTAGAATAAATACAAACAAACAAGAAAGCAGTAAAAAGTATCAAGATTTTTTCTATTTGTTAAAAAAAAAGTAGTTTTGTGTGAGCTGGTGAGGAAAACACAGGTTCGGTTCCAGGTTCCTCCAGCCGTCATCAGCAGCTCCTGATTTAATTTAATGAAGGACTGATCGAGTCGAACCAGGTTTCTGATGGAAACTACAGTAATACTGGACTTCCACAAGAACTCACTGATATTCTGAACGTAACAACACTATTTACTGGACAGTGTTTGTATTTATTCTTTTTAGTTGTCAGTATATTTAGTCATGTTAATCGCTGCTCATCTAAAACACTTTTGTTAGTGCTGTATGAAGAGGACAGGAAAGATTCATCACCAGTATCAGTAAACTGTACAGGAGGGGATATTTTTACCCTGCCACCCACGCACTACAGCTCCAGGGATGGAGCATCACGGGGTCTAGAGGAAGCTCCTCATCAAGACCCCACGCCCACAGTGTGTGAGATAGGTCCCTAATCACTATTCCATTTACTGGAAAATCTTTAGTACCACTACAAATTGCTTTTCTGTTATAGATTGTACTGCTGTACTATATCACAGAGTGCATGAATTACAATTTACACATTCATTATATCATTATAATATAATAATTACAACTACCATTATAATATAATACATTGTTTGTAATGTAATATAATGTAATATAGTATGATGTAATGTATTGGATTGGACCGTTAAGTACCCTAATAATATAATTTAATGTGATATAATACAATTCATTGTAACGTAATATGATCTAATGTCACTGTATTGTATTGTATTATTAAGTTGCTAGCCTGACTTTTGCCCACTAAAATAGGCTCCAAAAGCCTAATTAAAAATGAATGATAGCACACAACAGCTGGCTTCCAGCCTTAGAGTGGAAAAATAAACGAGCGAGATGAAGGACAAGAGAGTGATGTGTTTACAAAGACCATATGTATCTACACACACAGGGAACTTTCACACATGGGCGTTCAGACTCTTCATCCTCCATTGTCTGCTTGGTTTGGCTCCGGAGAGCGTGCAGAGGCCCCTGCAAGACACTGTGTGTAGGTGGAGGGTCCACACAAAGAGGGCCTGTGAGTCACAGAACTTATAACCTGACACCCATAAAGCTTTCACTGCGCTGCGCGTGAGAAACAATTAACCTGATCTTGACTCTCACTGTGCTCCCGTATCTGACCCCAGTATTGGCGAACAACCACCCCCCTCAAATTGTCATGTCATTTTAGCAGTTTTTACCTATTGAGTTCAATATATTGGTTATATAGTTTGCCCACGTAGTCTGTAAGTACGACACTAATGGCGTAAGTAAACCGTCGCTTATCATGGGGGTAACATTCCAAGAGCACTTGCGAATAGAGATAACTTGTGACGTGGTAAATCAAATGCCTAAAAATGCCTATTTATTGTGCAAATCCTAAACATGCCCCCAAATTTGCTCCAATTTGTTCTAATTTATAATTTAAACTCATCTTAATATGTTACCCTGAAAGAAAATGTAACGGTAAACCTGTTTCTGTACTTTGCAGTTTATACTGAACTCCCGCAGTGCTAGAATGTAAAATACCGATGTTACCCCTGTATAGACTGTACTGTAATTAATGCATGGGCATTTTCTTTGGTATGTGCTGTTGTTTTCTGATCTAATTTACAGTTATTTACAAAATACTGGGCTTTAAGAAAAACAAAATGAAAAACATGAGAACACTCGAGACGCTCCACAGGAGAAATGTCACAGGGCAGCAGCCAATCAGCAGCTAGGAGAAATAAATAACATTCTTGAATAGACTACTCTCAAGCCTCCCACCTCTGAGTACAGCTGACAGTGACATCCAGGCCTTGTCCGCCACGCCCCCTCATCCTCATGTTGGTTGTTTATGTTTGGGTTGGTGCTGAGCAGTGGAGGCTCATTCCCTCCAGGTGTCTGATTTCCTTGTTAACCAGCGCGCCTAAACATAAACAACCAGCACATAAACAACCCTGCACAAGGTCGAGGGGGCATGGCAGACAAGGCCTGAACATCATAAAAGCAAAAAAATGTGGAGGATAACTGTGGTTTCCACAAATGTGTGGGGTTTTCCACAAACAATTATTAGTTCGGTTCTAAGAAAAAATCTGCGAGAGACTGAAGCAGCGACTGCTGATAGATAGATATACACACACACATGTCTTCCTTGCAGTGTCTCACAATGACATGAGACAGAGCAAGAAAAAGAAAGGAAACAGAAAGAGAGAGCAGAGAATCCTTATGGGAGCGCTCCAACTCCAAGGACAATCGAGGGAGGCGATTGATATTCTGCACAGAGAGATCAGCTCTCAGTGACACATTCACATTATCCCTCCCAGATCTCAGCCAGCTGAGTGCAAACTGTACGGCTCATCCAAGTTCAGCTTTTCTGAGTATGTGTGTGTGCGGTGGGGGAGGGTATACTTTGTAGCCAGTAGCTTGACATATCTCCATGATATCAACTCATCAATTAAAACTGTTAAGAATCAGCCAAGATTTGTTATTACATTATTAAATTCTCTAAATTCTCAGAAACATAGCCTGAATTTATACATACATTTTATATTTATAATATATTTTATATATATATATACATACATACATATATGGACCAATAGATGGATCGATAGATGGATAGAGAGAGAGTGATAGATGGAAAGTGCACATAGGAATCAGTGTATTGACTATTGGCTTAAAAATAGGCAGCTAATAGCCTTACATGAGTTGTCAAGTTCTTTTTGAGCCTCTCTCCACAAACACACTATACCCCCTGAGAGAGGGAGATGGAGAGTAGATTCACTCGCTTTCTTGGGCCAAGTGTGTGATCGATAGGAAAGCCCTTGATCCTCTCCTTGCCCAACACTCTCTCTCTCTCTCTCTCTCTTTCTCTCAGTCCTCCACAGAGAAAGAGACATCACTGGGTGGAGAGGCTCAATTATGGATTTTCTCTGGGTTTTATTCTCTGTCCTCGACTACATTGTGATCAGCAGCATTGCGGCTGCAGGAGTGGTGATGAGTACAGAAAGCTACACGGCAGGCGTCCCCGTGTGACCCCAGGCGGCCTGAGACTGTACTGCTGGTCTCTTCAGGGAAGGCTCAGCTCCCTTAAAGGGACAGTGGACAGTTTTCCTCATTTACAGTTTTCCACTGACCCCAGGTGTGGTCAATCAGACAAGCCATGTCTGTACGCCATTCAGTGTGCCCATCCCCAAGGCCCTGTATATATGTGCCATGTGAGAGTAAGTTATGAGAGTGTCTAAGTTGTGATGTAGGTGGTCACAAGGAGACAGAGGAGCAATACCTCCCTTGCATCCCAGCAATGCACCTGCACTTCAAAGCCCTATCCGGAAGACCTTTTCAACGAGCCCTCATTTGTATTTTTAGCCAGAGAAGATCAGGGGTTATTCCTTGAAAACCTTTTTTAAATGTAAAGAGGCGAAAATGAGTTTACCTTTACATTACCATACATCTTTAAGGGTAATGCATTAAACTGAGTTTAAAATGACATTTAAGGGATCATATTTGGAGGCATATTGAGGGATTACACTATAAAAATAGGCATGTTTGGCTTTTTTTTTAACCAAAACACAACAATGCGGTTTTTCACTGTACAATATGGTATGCTATATGTAACGTAATCCCAGCAAAAAGCTTATTACTGTATTATATATGTATTATTTTATATGTCAGATCTATCTAAAAACGGATGTGCAAAGAGTTCCAATTCACCATATCTGGAGTTTTTTTTCCTCATGGGCAGTTCTGTAAATGAAAGTGTGGGATTTTATTTGGTTAGGGCCCACACCTTGTAGTGTGGCAACACCTAGTGTTAAAATTGAAAAACTACCTGCTTGAACAGGAGGCCAGGACTATAACTTTAGGGTGGTATCTGATGGGGGAGTGATGGCAGTGATGGCTCTACACTACTAGAGAAAATCCCTCTGGGCCTGCTGTGTAGGCTTTTCTGTGAATAACACTGTTAGAAACAGGCCTGTCGGATGCATTTGTCACCATTCTGTCATATGTGAACACACCACAGCACACAACAGCATGAAATTCTTCCTCTGCATTTAACCCATTCACCAAGTAAAGTACGAACCACTAGGCTACCAACTGCCTGTTAAAGTGTGTGTTTGTTCACTTTCTCCTGTGCCTTAACAAACATTGGAATGAATCTGGAGAAGAAAGGATGACAGTCAGTTAAGCTCCTGAAGTCGTCTGATGACTCAGCAGTTTTTTTGTTTTTTTCCCTTGCCATGTCATGTTCATTTTCGAATATGTATTATTGTAGCCACATCAGAAATAGCCTCAATATCGCAGAAATTAAATGTTTAAAATGAACAATTATAACATTTTAGCTCACTGGCTAATTTAAGCTGGTAGTCATGTGGTTAGAACATGGATTTTGATAGGTTGTCCGACATTTTTAGCTGTCCTGATTACGCTACAGGTAGAATCTTTTAACGGCAGCTGATGAAAAAGACTCATATCTTTCACTTTATTTTTTTACAAAATTCTCCACATCACCAATTACTAGCTCTGCTAAAAGGTTAACTGTATGCACAAATACATTAAAAAAAATTGGTATGTTACAAGCTACACACACTTGCTCATTACATTAAAGTTTAAAATTTAATACTGGAGTGAAAAAATGCATTTAATTTCAAGTACACAAATAGACGCAATGATCTGCAACATTGTATTTTCTAAATGCCTCTTATGAAGAAGGGTCACTGACCTCTAGTGAGTCATGAGGGTACTGCAAGTGGCCTGCGGAGGTCATTTATCATTTTTTAAATTACAAAAAAAATCAGTTTCGTAATTACCTTCTGATTAGGTACAACCTCCAGAACATTCCGGAGGCTGGAATCCTCACCGAAGATGTTTTTGGGCCTTTTGTCACTAACCGTTAAATGCATATAGAAAAATATGGAATAGAAACTACAGGCGAGGAGTGTGGGCCCACACTTGAATTTGTCAAAAAATAAACAGTAGTCTGAGTTTTCAAAATTTTATCACATGAAATCATTAGAAATACTTACAACAAATGCAACTAGTTTTCAATTATTGATTGGCTGTAATAACACAGTATTTAGACACAAAGGCTCAAACTATTAGTTCTTAAGAGACGTCTGGCCTGCACTAATAAATGATATAAATTAAAAGACAGAACTGTTTACATGCTTAAAAGGTGCAGGGAGGGTTTGGAGGGCATATGGAGGGCGTTTAATGTGATGATACGCGTACATCCATTAAATAACACTTACAGTGTATAGTGTTACACTTAAAAAAGAGACACATTTAAGTATTTCTAATGCTTTGCTGTTGTAATCCGAGGGTGGGCCCAAACGTCTGGCCTAAATGATAAATGATATAAATTAAAATAAGTTTTCAGGGCTCTGTGCTGTGGTTCTTGAAGATCCGAATTTCTCCTGAATGGCTTGGAGTAGTGATACTATCGATATCAACGCGGAAATTGATATGGATCGATACCAGTGTCATAAGATCGATACTTTAGTGCCGGTACTTTCAAGTGCCACTCCAGTCACAGCACGGAGCAC
>JBBPDC010000039.1:25569108-25579343 GCA_037974485.1 Hemigrammopetersius urotaenia | reverse complement strand
AGGAAGAATTTCGTGCTGTTCACACTGTGTGCTGTGGTGTGTTCACGTATGACAAATGGTCACTTTCACTTCACTAAAGTTGCTTTAAGCCTCAGATTTATAGCTCCCTCCATTCACCGGTCAGTGGAATAAATGGGGGTGGACAGATTGGGCTCCAGTGTGTAACTGCTCACATTTACAGTGGAGCTCAGTGAGTGGAAACACAAGGTGGGTGTTTCCAATAAAATGGACATATGCAATCCTGGAACTGACAGTAGAGTGTTTAATAAGGTGTGGGAGTGTCTTGCCGTCAGTAGCCACTGATCAGATGTTTCAGCAGTGATGGCTGAGGTCATGGGCACTGGCCTCATGGCTTCCCCCACCCTCTTCCTGACGACTCTCAGCGATGGCGTGCTGCCTCGCTGTGCTCTAACTGCCAGCACTCTGATTTACAACCTACATGCCAGTGCGCCCGGGCGGTGTCGTCACCAAGATGACATTCAGGAAGCAGCGGTGGCAAACAGTCACCGAGGTGAGAGACTTGACGTCAAACCCTGAAGAAACTAAAAGCAGTAAAAAACCCACCTGGTCAGATCCTCGATGTCAACTAGCATGGCGTCCTGCTCCATGTGAAGCTCGTCTCTGATCAGCAGCAGCTGCACAAGCTCCTCATTCAAACCTGATCACAAAAAAGTACACACGTAATTATACACACATATGTAAAGTATGTATGTATACAGTATAGTGTGTACATTGTTCATTTTATTTAAATGCACCATTCAAGGCACCTTGCAGAGAAGTAAACCAGAGTATAGACAATAATAAAAAAATAACAATAATAAAAAAATCATAATATATGTAAAATCACAAGAATGCAAAACTAGACATGGATGCAGTTCTTGAACAAGATCAAAGAGAAGAAGCAAGTTTGAAGAGCTGAATTTTAAGGCAGGATTTGAAAATATACATATAAGTAAAGAGGCCCCTCATATGTGTGAACACACCACACAGTGTGAAATGCTTTCTCTGAATACCAAGTGAAGCAGTGGGTTCCCACCAACGAGGGTGTGTGGGGGGGTAGAGCACCTCAGTAACGACATTAGCGGTTGGGATTCAAACCCACAACCTTCTGATTGCAGGGGGCAACACCATAACCACTAGGGCATCCAGGTGCCTCGGGTAGAATATGTATATGTAAATATCAAAAACTATGTATTAAAGGAAATATAGCAGATTGATAAAAGTTTTACGATATTGTATAAATACTCAGTTTTAAGAAAAAGTATTAATCCTCAGAACAGGACTACTTAAGAAGTGCGCATACATATCTATATATACACACACATGTATACACACACACACACAGTATGTGCAGTAAAAATGACTGCTGCACACACAAAAGTGAATCATGATGTTGAAGAAAATATATTAAGACATATTAAATTATTATACACTGACTCAAGTGATACATTCTTTATAATTAACCTCCAAAGTAGAAATACAGCATTTAAGGGAATTTCCTAAACAGGTGAAATCCCCCTTCATATCTTTCTTTGAAAATTATAATCACACATAAAGCCACGTGCAAAGGTCTGGACACCCATAGTCAAGAGAGACACACTTCTGCACAATTAATGCACATTTAGAAAAATGAACTAAGGCCTAACACAAACTGTGTACTAAAACATGCAGCCTGTAGAGCGCGTCTGCTTATTTTCAGTATGCTGTAATATGACTGGGGTGTTCAAACCTTAGCGTGTGAGTGTATGTTCAAAGCTGCCTGCACAAGGGTCAGAGGTGGCTACAGTTCCTCAATGGAACTTTATTTTCTCTGTGCAAAACTACAAGAACAGAATTCCAAAAGCGATCACAGGATAAAACTATACGGACTGAAGTTTCTGGGTATTATTGGATTTCCTTAAATTCCGTGTTAAAAGAAATACAGCGGATTGATAAAAGTTTTAAGAAACTTTTCAAAATGTGTAAAGTACACAGGTCAGGACTGGCCGATATATCGACTACATGGATGAACTGTGATATTGCAATACCATTTTAGCGATATTTTCCGAGATATATTTGATGGCTGATGAACATTATATCCACAATACAAAGGACATAAAATAGGGGTGTGAGGAGGGTTTGGTTTTTTTGCTTGATTCACGGTAATTTGAGCCTGAAAGTTTACTGCACAGTGTCACTTTAAGCGTACTTTCAGACTAAAATTCACAAAATTAAATAAATAATGGTGTTATTTTTATATGTTTTTTTTCTTCCAGAAAATGTCACTTTGGTCAAAGTTTGCAGCTCTGTTCATTCCTTTATCCCGTATAGGAGTCTCTTCTCACACCTCTGTCACTCTGAATTCATTCACAAGTGTGAGTTCATCATGTTTGGTGACTCCTCACAGCTGTGTTTTGGAGTTAATTTTGAGGTGACATAACTGTACCACTAATTTGCCTCGTTATCTTTAGATTGACAGGTTTTGTAGGTTTGAAATTTCCTAACAGGTTTGTTTATTGCAGTAAAGGCAAAGCGCTGTGGCGTTTGGAGAAACTGAGCAGGTCTGGAAGATGGCGATGCTAAATGTCTTACTTTCGATCTGTGAGTGGAGGTCGTTGACGATGACCTGTAGCTGGCCGAGGGTCATGTCTCGTAGATCTGTGGGCTTTAGGCTCCTCTTCATCAGACACTCATTGATGTGAGGCATGTGGGGAAGCTATAAAAAAAAACACAACCAAAAATAAATCTGTTAGATAAAGTAAACAGAATAAAGCCTACAGAGATCAGAGCAGTAAAACACCTGCAATTCCTGGACCGCTGGATGTTTAAAAAATAGAGAAAAATTCACAAAGAGATGACAAAATGTAAAAATTCCAGGTCTAATACTGATGTCATCCCACTTACATGTGTCATTTTATTTAGAACGCCCCTGGAAAAGGTCTTTTTACTGTAAATGCCTTGCATTCGTTTAACATGAAGTGACTTATCTCACAATATCAAATTCAACCCTCGCCAGTTGACACGTCATTTCGTCTCCGCTGTTCCAGTGAGACCAGTGTGAAAACCTCCCTCGTTTTTAGATGGTGACTGAGTCAGATGTCAAGATATTATTCACTTTAGCAGACCCTGAGGTTTTCTCATCATCCAACTCTGAATTCTATAGTACAGTGACAGCGTCGGTAAATATATCCAATGGACTTCACATATCTATGTCTGAAGCTCCTCTATCAGAAAACAACAGAATGAAACTGCGAGGACATCATTGCTCATGTTAATATTACTAATATGCTACTGATCTCTATTACATTCAATAACAAACTCCCAACCACTGTTTGTGTTACTAGTAATTCACTTAGCTGTTAGTAAAGTGCATTTTCTTGTTGAATATTAATTGGACGTATCTATTTTATATTGTTCTTAGCTCTGGGTGTCTGTGCAGTCGGAGCATACGTAACTTTCTCTCCGGGATCAAAGTCTTTTGATTCAGATTCTGACAGGCCAGGCTTGTGGCTTCTTCTGACCATGGGAAGTTTACACTAAAACAACACTACCGTCATCTCAAACCCTCATAACCTTCACCTCATCTTCTACGCCGAGTGAACCCGTCATTATGACTGCAGAAACAGTCCAGCATTTGCAATCTTCTTGCATTGAGGCAAACAAAGAAGAGAAAATCTACAATTTTCCAGACCCATCCAGACATCTGGAAATACTTTCCTCGACCTTCATTAAGGAGGATCAGACTTGTGGATGTGGTTTCGAACGCAGTATGAAAGTATGACGTTATGACATATGAGCTGTAAAAGTGAAGTGAATGACGTGAGCTCGGTAGAAAAGAAAAAAAAACCCTCATCGAAAAATATTTTTGACATAATCATGTACAACTACATCCAATCTCAGCAGGAGAGCGAACAAAAACAAACAAACAAAAAAAAAAAAGATATTTTTCACGACCGTGTCTGACATCCACACTGAGGTAGATATTATGATATCAGGGAAGAGAGATTTTGATGTGGCATGGAGATACAGCACCAAATAAATGCTATAACAGCACAGTGGTCTCCATGAGCTGCAGCCTGCTGAGCTGATGTGATTGATTCTGATGTCGTGTGGCGTTACAGATATTTATGTGACATAATGATTTTAATGAGCAGCGTCTTAATAATCTCACAAAGTGATATTATGGCTATTCTCTGACACTAATAAGTTGACAGGGAGCCTGTTCGTTAGGTTACATAAGCCTTTTATGACAATTGACATTAGACTGTACTTCGTTTATAAAGGCTTCTTCCAACAAGGGTCAGTTCTAACTCTTACTGAGGTAAAACGGCCCCCAAGTAAACAGAAGCAGCCTGACGATTGCTGGAATAATGAACACTACTGGCTGGAAGTTTGGGGCCGCCCTGAAAAAATATACTACTATTTCAAGAAAATGCTGCAAATACTTAAAACAAATGCAACTGACTGGTTTTCACGGTTTCAAAGAGACATATCAGGTCTGTCTTCAGCGCACTGACATTCACTTTGCATTGATCATGACAAAAGGAAAGTATCGAGCAGTACTGCACATCCCAGAATTCCTTCTGCTATACATATCACTGGAAATTTCTTCAAACAAGATAATGATCCCAATCAAGTTGCTAATGAGTGTCCAGAACTGTCTGCCGCTTAAAAAACGGTGCTGGGAGGGTTTGGACACGAGTTACTTACAAAAAACTGCTGCGATGGACTGGTGGCTACTTAGATGAAACTCGTACGTAAACTTTGAAATCCATTAAACTGCTCTTACAGTGTATATTGCATTTCAAAAAAGTTGTTTTAGGCATTTCTAATGTATTTTTCATTCCATAAGCATTTGTTTTTTTATCTGAGACTGGGCCCAAATTTCTGGTCTGCAGTGTTGGTGCTACCCGAGTCTATGAGAAATCACTTAACAGTTGGTTTCAAGTGAGTTCAGGTGCTGATCCTGATTGCTGGGCCTTAAAGTTCCATCACTTGTTGGCCACATTAGCCTTGTGGGTCCAGCGCTATGGCCAGAGCGGCTTCAGACAGGCATCTCATCTGAAGGGCTCCACCGGTGTGTAGAATTAACCCATGCATGCATTGTCGTGACGGTTCAGAGTCGACTTCCTCTTTTTTGGAGCAGCAGATTTTGGAGAGTAGTTACTCATGGTTGCTGGGATTTCTCTGCTGTCGGGGAAAAGAGAATTCCCCCTTCAGTTTACCGAACTCTCCTCCCACACTGCTGCGAATACCCACCCTCCTCTCTCTCTGTCTTCTCTGGCCCAAAGTCTCTCGCCCCTCTTTACTGACCTCCTCTCTCTCTCTCTCTCTCTCTCTCTCTCTCTCTCTCTTCTCTGGCCCAAAGTCTCTCGCCCCTCTTTACTGACCTCCTCTCTCTCTCTCTCTCTCTCTCTCTCTATTCTCTGGCCAAAAGTCTCTCGCCCCTCTTTACTGACCTCCTCTCTCTCTCTCTCTGCTCCTTCCTCATCATTTTTCTCCTTCTGCTGTTCAGCAGCAGGTTGCAGTGTGTGTGTTTGTGTGTGCGTGTGAGTGTCGGCAGTTCTCACGCTCTGGTTTCTGTGTGCTGTTTTGAATCAGCGGCTGCATGGGCGGCTCAGTAGCTCCAGTGACCAGCTGCTTCCTGCTCTGCATGGCTCTCATAGTCGTTTCACTTTGGAATGGAGGAAGGAGGTCGTAGTGGAAATGAAAAACGAAACCGGAAGAAGCTGTGGGCTGGATGATACTGGTGACGCCAGCTTGGACTTTCCTCTGTTATTGGGTAGGGCTTGTGTCACTCAAATTTTTTTTTAGGCTAAGGAGGGCTGAATGTAGCAGTGACGGAAGAGCACTTGTTTACTAGTCGAATGACTAAGACACCGAATGGGCAAAAGCCCCTGAATAGCTGCATTTTAGCACCGCAGAGGTTGACCTGTATAACAGAATTCTCTTACCGTCAGCTGGGGCATTTTACACAATTATTTAATTCATTTCCTCAAAAGGGGCTTGGGAATGCGAAGAAGACAGTTTCATTTCAGTTTAGCCAAGTAGCACCATGTAGTTTCTGTTTTGCTTTTAAACCCTTTGTTGGTGCAAAGAACACTATTTTTGTTTTACCTTTGGCATATGGAGTAGATTAAATGAAAGAAATGGGAGGAAATGTTTTCCTGCAAAACATGAGTAAAGATACAAGGAGCCTAGATAAAGGAGTTCCAGCCACTCAGCATTCAGCACCACCAGTATACTGATCACCGCCTGATCATCTGGAATCAACTGCTCCTGGTTCTTCACTGGTTCAGGACTTCAGTTAGACATGCTTTGTTACGCTTGAGTTTAATTGGTTATAAACCACAGAGCGTGACTGTCATGTCATGTTTTTCCGGTCAGGGGTCTTTTGTGGTCAGGGAGAGCCCGAACTAAAAGCTATGGATGTCTATTCACACTTGCTGATGTTCACTGGGGCATGAAAGTGAAAGAGATGCAGATTTGTAATTTTAAATCAAAACAATGAGCTTAGAACCAAACCCCAGTCTATCAGTGTGGCCAGAAAAACATTAACAATGCAAAAATGGGCCACACGTTCTATCTAATTAAATCAAATCGAGTATTTTTGGCATACAGTACAGTGCAAAGACAGTTTGTCAGGCAGAATATAGCATTTCTGCACCAACAAAGTGATTTAAAGCAAAATATTAAAGCAGAAACTTTTAAAGCAGAAACTTTTATCCAAAGCGACTTCCATTCCCTAACTACAGGGGGCAGTCTTGGGGATAAGGGTCTTGCTTAGGAACCCAGGGTTGGTCTGCTGAAAACAAGATGACCTCTTGGTTCAAAGGCCACATTAGGGGTGCACTGTATATGTTGGTAGTATAAGTTGTCCCAAAGATGAAATTTCCCAGTGTGTCTCAGTTTTACATTAGTGGACCAGCACCTCAGTCTTATTTCTTCTGACACGTGGACTCAAAATACGTCACCCTGTGCATCGCAGGCCATAAATAATGCATATTTCTCCTGCCCCCGCTTTTCTTTGTGCTGAATAAGAAACGTGCTCCACCCAGGGGCCAGGTGGCAGGGCACGCTGGGTAAAAATGTGTCTAAGGAGAGTTTGCTCTGGGCAGTAGAGGCAGATATGATGTGTGGAAGCAGCCAGCTGAGAAAAACATGAGGGCTCCAGCATATGGCCTGTAGAGAGAGCCCTTTCACTTTATACTCACAACTGAACAAAAACAGGACAAAATTATTGGATCCAGGACAAAATTATTGGCATCCAAAGAGTGAGGAAAACAGACCAATACCTCAAACCTTTGTTTATTTCAAAAGATAAATGTTAAATCTTACTATCATGTATAATAAGTCGCATTTCCTTTTCCACAGGAAGGGTACGGATTGGCTTCCTTGGTAATGGATGACCACTTTTTATTTTTCCCTCCACTGGCCTGCAGGATCTCAGGTTTCATCAGAAACTCCCATAGGCGTTCATTCACACTCTCTAGGTATTTATGTATAACCCTAAACGAAAACCGCTGGTGTGATATTAGGATGTGATACGGCCAAATCTGACCTAAAGCAGAAGTGTTGGATCACCTCCACCACAAGACCTGCAGCGATGAGATCATTTTTGGGTCTTTTTCCTCGACCAGTCTCGTTTCATTACACCTCTGCGGGCGCCGAGGTGAATGGCGACACGGAAGCGGTGGACACACTGAGAGATAAAGCCAAACAGAAACTGCAGGGCTAGGCAGAGAGGAGGCCTGGGAGGGGAGCTGTGGGAATTAAAAAGAGGAAATCCTCCACGTGGAGATACGCATGACTTTGTTTACACACACTTACTCATGTCCGAAACATCTGTGGCCAAAGTTTTGCCCCATTCTGGTTCTGATAGTCTCCCACCTTTAGAGGGTTCTCTAATTTTGTAATCTTAAGCAGTTTTGAACTCGGTTTTTGGCCCTCAAAGCCAGCCTAAAACACCACACTCCATTTTTCTGCTTCACTTTAGTTAATACGTTCAGTTACGTCATCGTTACTATCTGTCACGATCGAGGGGGCTAGCCCCCCTCGGACGTGCGCTCCCTCTCGGCACAGACGGGAACGGAGACTCAGATTCCATGCCGTGATACTTTATTCAGAGAAATAGAAAATAAACCTGGCGCTGTGGCCGAAAGAAAAACAGATACAGCTTCAGCAAACATGTGCACTAACATGAGGTGATGGACGGATAACACTAACCAAGGCAGACAGGACTTAAATAGTGACAGAAATCAGTGGGCAAACACAAACAGGTGGAAAACATGAGACCAAAACCAAAACACGTGACACATGAATAGAACGTGAAATCAAAATAAAAGCCCCCAAAACACAGAACAGAACCAAGACCCCAAAAACCAGAAAAGCAGTGGCCTCTAGCGGCCACCGACCGAACCGTAACACTACCCAAAAAATGATGAAGTTTAATTTTGTTTATTGACGATCTGATGACACCTGTCATTGCTGCTGTAATCTGTGTTAACATTAGGAATGTGGAGTTTACACTGGCCTCTAGTTAGTACCGTATAAATATATGAGTTTCTATATGTTATAATAAAAGGCATTTATATATACATTCGTAATATAATAGAATGTCCCGTATGTATTATATATGCATCAAAATGTAATGTAAAGCCCATAATGGAAATATATAGGACATATCTCATAGTCATATGTCCCATCTATATGATAGATATAAGCATGAATATGTAATATAATGCCCATTTGTATATTATTATATATGTGTCACAGTCATATGCTGAGTCACATGTAAGAATGAATCTATATGTAAGAATTATTATAACTAAATATGAATGATAAAATGTATTACTTTCATATGTATTACATATTACATATTATATATGTGTGTGTATCACTATATCATAATAAAATGTCCTGCATGTATTATTTATAAGTAAGTATCAATATGTAATGTTATGTCCATTTGTATTATGTATGTAGGCTCCGGGTACATGTGACACTAATGAATGAATGAAAGTATTATATATGTGTAAATATTTATGTGTGATAACAATATGCTATGTGTTAGTACTTACCAGATCTGCCACGGGCGACTTCTTGCGGTTCTGTTTCTCCACCTCCACCTGCATCTTTGCCATAGGTTTGGCCATGGCCAGCGCCAGCTTCGCCTCTGCCTGGAGCTTCTTCTGCCTGCTAAGGAAGTCCATGTCCTCCAGAGACTCGGAGTCATCCTCTGTGGTGTCCCGGTCCGAGTACGAGGAGCTCTGCTTGCTCTGAAAGGCAGAAGGACGAGACTGGTCAGAGCCCAGACAAGAAAAAAGACCGTCTGATGACCGCAAAAAACACAGCTCTGGCCGCACAGGCTGCTAGAACCTCATAAGAATTCATACACGTGAGTATCATTACAGTGCACTGTTGTGAAATTATTCATGGGAGTCTTGAGTGTCTGTGGGGACTCCTGAAGGACAAGGGATGAGAGGAGACAGGAACAAGATGATACGGGCGGCACAGAGTGATTTTTAGTCGAAATCTCTCTCTCTCTCTCTCTCTCTCTCCTTAAGCTGAGGGGAAGCTTGGGCTCGGGGGTCCAGTGATCCGTGTCTATCACAGGCTTTGCTGAATATTCAGATCTCATTTGCTTTGCCTGTTGAGCTCAACCATCCAGAAAATGGCCATCGAGCGCCATTCTTGTCCTACAACCTGCCAAACCAACTCGCAACTCCGACTCTGTTCGACTCCATATGTGTTCCTAATCGGTCATTAACCCTCAGAAGTCTTTGTTTTGGTGTGCTATTGAAATGTAAATACATAATTACATCATCACATAAGTTTCTCAGCTGACTTCTATTCTGCATTGACAGGTTCTGGATTTTCTTCCATTTTGAAAGTGAACAAAATTTTCTGTAATTTTCTGTGTGTTTAGAGTTTCATTGGTGTAATAATAAAATGAACCATGCAGCACAGAGGGAATGTGTTTATGACCGTGGGTTTATTCGGTATACTGACTCGAAATGTGACCGAGAAATACAGTAAATGTGTTGAGACATTCAAAAAGCCCCCTAACCTGCTAGCATCCGAGTTACTCTTGCTTTTCTTACACTTTCACCACAAAGAGAGAATAAAGACCCTCAGAGTGCCACTCTGTGGGCGCATGAAACCAGATGTGAGTATGACTGGTGTGTGTGTGTGTGTGTGTGTGTGTGTGTGTGTGTGTGTGTGTGTGTGTGTGTGTGTGTGTGTGTATGTGTGTG
>JBBPDC010000039.1:25535141-25552286 GCA_037974485.1 Hemigrammopetersius urotaenia | reverse complement strand
CAAGACCCTTAACCCCAAGTTGCTCCAGGGAGAGACTGCCCCCTGTAGTTAGGGAATGGAAGTCGCTTTGGATAATAGTGTGTGATAAATACCTTAAATGTAAAAAAACCCAGATCTCTTTACAGTGGAGATAAATGGAACCAGACGTCCTCGAAACAATTTATGCTATTTAATGCACTCTCAACCCCCAGTAAAGTGTTTATGTGGAAGTTGGTAATGGTAAAATAGTGGTAAATCTGAATTACATCCGTTAGCTTTGAGGACTATATAGCCCCCCCATGAATAGATATTCTTCTCTGTAGGATCCCGGTTGCAAGTTTTCCTATTGGCCAGGCCTTCAGGAGCTGGACTGAAGGTCTTACACTATAGATTAACTCCGAACAGAGTCATGAGGAGAACTAATCACGTTCTAATTTACAATGGGTCCAGAGGTTCTGGCTGTAGAGCCACAGCGTAATTACATTTCTAGTCAGTTCTAGACGTGTCCCTGACTGAAGTGAAAGTGAAGTGAAAATTTGTCATACGTGAACACACCACTGCACACAGTGTGAACAGCATGAAATTCTTCCTCTGCATTTAACCCATTCACCAAGTGAAGCAGGGGGCAGCAGGAACACAGCCCCGGGGAGCAGTGTGTGGGACGGTACCTTGCTCAGGGTACCTCAGAGGTGCCTAGCAGTCTTGGGAATCTAACCCGGACTTTCTGATCACAGGGCGAATGCCTTAACCACTAGGCTCCCAGCTGCCCCAACTGTAGAGCCATTGTACAATCAGGTTTCAAAGAGTTCTAGCTCTGCCCCTGGATGTAGAACCATAGTGTAAGCTGGTTTCAGTTAGTTCTAGATAAGTCACAGACTATAGAACCATAATGTAATCAGGTTTCAATCAGTTCTATATACATCACTCACACTAAAGCTGCAAATAGATCCTTTTCTGACCTTTAAATGTTCGTATTTAATCTAGAATGACTAAAAAATCTCCATGTGCACCAGCATTAGCTTAGTTCTTGCATACTGTTACAAACTAAAACTAGCAATATTGTGGGTTTTAGCTTATTTTCTCTTTTTGGTGCATTTTTATGACGCACACTGAAGTGTTTGCAATTAGTTCATTGCAAACTAGCCCTTGGCAGCCACTTCAGAGACAGAAAGACAGAAGGACGGAAAGCCACAGAGACAGCAAAATGAGACAGAGAGAGAAAAAGAAAGATGCTAACAGATGCTAACACCCAGTTTCATTTTGCCACCCGGGGCAAGCATTTAATGACTAGGAGTGTGGAATCTGCTTATGGTGAGGAGAGGCGGCGGAGAAGAGCTTCAGCGAGACGGCAGCTCTTCACCAGCTAATGAGATTTAAATAAATGACAGAGAATCCTTCTGTAGATAGCACAGCAGGTGGGCGTGCCGGCGCGTCCCTTCAGCTCTCTTTTCTCCACCGTCTCGCTCGCTCCCCTCCCTCGCGCCGCCGTCCTCCGGACTTCTGCGAACTAAGTGGACTGGCTTCCAAGGAGAGAGCCAAGTCCCCGCGAGCTGTTTGCAAATTTTAAATGAGCAAAAGATGGAGCGGCTCCCCACGTCCCACGGCAATGTGTGTAATGCGTGTGTGTGTGTGTGTGTGTGTCTGAAAATGTGTTTCAAACAAGGTCAAGTTCTACCATTTCTGCAAACACTGCTAACACCACCTCTTCTTTTTGGTCTAATGCCGATGGGAGACTCGGAGACTTGATCACGACCAGACAAGAGAGAGGCTAACGGAGTGGGTGGCTAATGGCACGTCTGGAGAGCACTCTGGTCCAGGAAGCCCTGACAGGAATGCATGAGTCTCCGAACCAACAACCCTGCGAGTCTTACTGCAACGGGTCATTCAGTCGAGGGCAACTCATTTGATCATTTGATGTGTATTTTTATTAGTCTGACTGCATCAGCAATTTTACTATTTTATTATTAATAATTCTTACTATTTTGGGATTTTTTGGGGGCGCTTCTCCTTCCAGGCCATTTGGGATATTGGCACCATTATGACAGAAGAAGAGCGTCCACTGGTGTTCGGGCATGGCCACTTATATCTAGCCCTTAGGACCACTTCATTGAGTGACTGGAAAAATGTGGGCTCTGAATTTGTTACTTTTTAAGTGTAGTATAAGTTTTAATGTACAGACCACATTAAGGACAGTATATTCAGTACTGAATTGCCAGTACATCTAATATTGTATTAATGACTTAACAGTTCAGTCGGTGAAGGTCTGCTTTTGGCTTCAGCATCCTCACATTTATAGCTCTGTGAGAGCGACTGACCCCAGATCAGCTCTTCTCTAGGCATCCAGACATGCTTACAGCACTCAATCAAATGGATGAAAACTTTCTACCACCCCACTCTCAGTATCTAAAAGGTGTAGGTTTGATTTTGACACTGATGGGGAATCAAAGGTCATAACTTTACTGCAACCATAGTGCAATCACTAAAATCATCAAAGTACAATTTGTCACCTGACTGGAACCTTGAAGTACATGTTAACACAAGTACTGTTACCTTTTCAAACCGATGAGCTTGATATTTTTATTGCCATCTTACTGTATCAACACCAAAAGCAATATATTTTTAGACCCCACATCACAAAAGTAGTGGTAGCCTTGCCTGTGAACCTGCTGACCACAAAGTTGCAGGTTCTAACCCCACCACTTTCTACCATTGTGTCATGAGCAAGACACTTAACCCTCAGTTGCTTCTGGGAGACCCTGTAGCTAATGACTGTAGGCCACTCTGAATAAGGGTGTCTGCCAGAAATGGCAAAGCTGATCCTATAACAGTACGGAGAAAAGTACAGAAGTCCGTCTGATCTAAACACTGATGGATAATAGCAGTTTTATTTGAATTTTTTGTGTGAAATTATTGCTGGGGCAATTCGGTAATTAGCGGATCCTGGCAGGGACGTGCCCAACCTGTCCCTACACAATTCTACATCCTTGTTGAGCACCAGCGAAGGATGAAACTGCTCACAAGACGTCCTGGCAGCGTCTGGTCAGGGTGAGGACGACCAATCATTTCAGCCTTAAGGTCCTCTTTTACAGTCATCCATCACGGCGGAGACAGCCAAACTGATCAATAGTGTTTATCTGCACCCGGCCAACAGCAAATGAGCTGTCGGAGTGTGTGTGTGTGTGTGTGTGTGTGTGTGTATGTGTGTGTCTGTTTGTGTGTGTTGGTCATTTCATTGAGATGTGAAAACCAACATTGATGCTGACTTGCCTGTGGGATACAGTGACACAGTCATGTGTGAACACACACACACACATACACACATACACACACACACACACACACACACACAGACAAGTGCCATTTGACTTGCGTCTGATTGGTCAAGTTCCCTGTTGGCATTCTGTCCCTCAGCGCCAGGACAACATTGAATGCGACCAACTTTGAACATGAGGCTAAAAATGATGCAAGTCAATAAACCAAACTGGCCATTTTCTCTCCCTCTCTCTCTTTCGGCACACACCTCAAGCATTTAACACTTATCCATTTATTTCATTCTGATTTTCATTCTTGTTAAACATTGGAAAATTGTAGAGGGAACCTTTATAAGATAGAATATGTAACAGTGCACATCTGATACCATTCAACTGAAACATCCCATTGGTTGTTACTAAATAGCTCATTAAATATCCAAAACCTGTCTGGTGATCCATATTATAATAATATCAGGGGGCATGTTGTAGTGATGAATAAAAAAGGACATTTTCTGGCTAACAAAGGCAATGTTGATCAAACTGGAAATTTATTTAAAGAACACTGATGTTTTTTAGTAAATGTTAAATATCTCAGTGTATAATAAGGACAAAAGTATTGGGTCGCCTAACCATTACACAAACAGAGACTTTAATGATACTGAATTCAAACACATGGCTTGCAATCGCCGTTCCAGTTCATGCCAAAGGTGCTGGATGGGGTTGAGGTCAGGGTCTCTGGGTCAGTCAAGTGTTTCCACACCAAACTCATCCAGCCATGTCTTTATGGAGCTCTCTTTGTGACTTGAACTGGAAGTGAAGGTTTTTATATATATGTACATATCCAAACTATGACTTCTAAGGAATACTTTCCTCTGCTTTAAGGTGCTTCCATTGCTGACACAGGTGTTCATTTGCTTGTATAATCTCCATAGAAAAGCACTTACCAATAGAGCGGGATCTTGAGCAACCGCACATGAGCTTAAAGTCACTACGCCCTTGTACTGGGGGGGGCATTGGGCTGTGAAGTTCTGTGAAGAATGAGTTCTATCCAGTAACTTTCCCATGAAAGTTAGTCAAATTTAAATGTATTGCTTTTATAATATAAATGTAAAATGAAACTATCCACAGCTGTGATCATTTGCCTTTCTGTGAAAAGTACCTTACATCTGTCCCATCACTCAGCACCAGTTGTATGTTTAGACATGTAGCGATGACTTTTATTTACTTGTTGAAATAAATAAATGCCGAAAACGTTTCTGCTTGCGCTGAAGCTTCATTCTTCCACTGAGAACAATTATTTTTTTGGATTCCTACCCGCATCCTTCACATCACCCTCTCCTGCCAACCAAGACTCCTGTATTCACACAGTGCTCCGAAGGCTAAGGAGGTGAAGGCTAATATGAGTTTCGACTGCGTTTCCTGTGGCATCAGTTCCTTCTGGCTGCGCCGTACCAGGAACAAATGTTTTTTCCATTACAAATAAACCGACCTGAACCGGAGCCGAACCCAAGCTGCTCGACGGCAGGGCTAAAATTGGGCCGCACCGGAGCTGACTGTGTCACTGTTTTTTGATTGGTCGATATTTTGTCATGACAACAGACATGCTTGGAAAGAGCCCATTGTTTTTTACTGTCCATGCAAAATCAACCCACAATGGACATTTTAAGTGAGAAACATGTACCAGGACATCTCCGGGTCCGGTTTTCATTGCACAGCCAAACTGAGAAAAAAAAAAAAAAACTCAAACAAAACTATAAAAAATAACAAAAGCGGCTCTGACCGCTGGTTCGACTCCAAGGACGCAGTTTTTGGACAACTGGCCATAAACTGCATGGAGAAAATCAAGTAAGAAATATTTTTACCAGACTAGAATACACTGGAAAAGCAACTTCTGTACCATCACAGGCCAGTTCCTGCATACCTGTGGAGAAGTGTCTTAAAAGAGTCACTTCAGAACCTGCAGATGACCTCACTCAACAAAATATGCAATAAAAGCAGCAGGTCCTGAGGGTCTCGCGGCCCAGCTGGTGAAGAAGGAGAGAAGGTTTAAAGTGTCTGCTTTGAGTATTTTCATAAATGGTTCCAATACGGGTCTTCTAGCCCGAGGCATTGACACACAGAGCAACAGCTTAGCACACAGGTAAGAGCAGAAATGTGTGTGTGTGTGTGTGTGTGTGTCACAGAGAGACATCCATTTACAGAGCATAAACTATCCTGCTACTTTTTTCTCACTCCCCTGTCGAGCTTACCGAGGGTGTGAACACATCCTGTGTGTGTGTGTGTGTGTGTGTGTGTGTGTGTGTGTGTGTGAGAGAGAGAGAGAGTGTGTGTGTGTATTTGTGAATTCACAGGCAATATATAGCATTTCTTCACACCATCGCAGAGCTCCTGTGTTTGCAGGTGTATGTGCTGCTAAAGCTAAGAAGAAAACACTTGTGAGATCTTATTCTGGCTTTGGAATGTAATGTAACAATGTAATGTAACAATAAACACTGTAAGTGCAGTTTAATGGTGTGAAAGTTTATGTTCAAGTTTCATCCAAATAACCTTTATCTCACCTTTATCAGAGCAGCTTTTTACCACTTCCCAGCAACTTCTGGAAATAACTTGTATCCAAACCCTCCCAGCACCTTTTAAAGCAGCTAACAGTTCTGTCTCATTCACTGGAACATCTGGGTCCAGCTTGTCCCTGCAGCTCAATGGGAGAAAGTTCTGGAGGCCAAGACATCATTCTCAAAACTTTCTGCTTTTCTTTGGACTGGATTTCATTTCTGTCCTCTTTTGTAGTTCGGGTCAGTATCCACAGATTCAAGACATTTTCAATGTCAAACGGCATAAAATGAGGCAAAATGTACTGCAGGGTTTTTCTTTCTGCAAACCAAGGCCTGAACACATGGCAGTTACTCTTCATCAAAGTTAAATCACCTCTTCTTTTCCTCACAGACACTAATACTGCCTGGACAGTTTCGAATCTGAGAGGACAGCTATGATGAGTGATGGTAGGGTTACCAGACGTCCTCTTTTCCCTGAACATGTCGTCTTTTTTGAGACCTGGAAATTGTGGCCGGCCAGGGTTTTAGAAATGTCCAGGATTTTGAGCTGCCTAAAACTTTGTCACGTCAGGGACATCACTCATAAAGTAGTTACTGTCGTACATGCTTATTCACTTCCACTTCCACTAGTAGATCTGAGAGATAAGTGAGTGAGGGGCGTGGGGAGGGGGGTGTTTTTGAGCAAGGGGCTTTGAATATTTCCCTGATGTCACCCTGCACGTTCTCAGCCTGCCATCATTGGTTGTTCGTCATAACCTTAACCTTAAGCTTCTTGATTACAAGAAGCATGTGGTGTTCGATATCTGCAGTCCAAAATGCCAAAACGCTGTTGTAAATTCACTGACGATTTACAAAAAATACACATGCTGATGGGGGGAGAGGGAGAGCCGTCCTACCCACAGAGAGAGAGAGGACAATTATACTGAGTGATGGTGGAGAGGGAGGACCACCCTACCCACCCAGAGAGAAAGAGAGAGGACAATTATACTGAGAGATGGGGAGAGGGAGGACCACCATAACCCCCCCCCCCCACCCAGAGAGAGAGACAACAGTTATACTGAGAGAAGGGGGAGAGTCAGGACCTAAAGAAGCTATATTGCCTCCTACAAGTTCTGTTATGTACTATAATATAAAAGAGCTTTTTTAGCATTAAACTATATAAGCCATATCGCCCCCTATAGTTCCTGTAGTGTATTACAGTCTATCAGAACCAATTACCTTGTGACACATTGCAGCCCTACATTCAGTGGGATGATATAAAGATACACATTGTTACAATTACTAAAATTAGCTGTGACATGCAGACTGCTCTATAGGAAGGAACCACAGTCAACATGTGTAAGAAAAACCTTTTAGCCGACCAGAGCTGCTATTTGAAATGTGTATTGTGCCGATAAGGGAAATGAGCTCAGAAAATGCAAAGCAAATTAGCCTGGAGGGCGGCTTCAGGGCAACCTGATTGATTTCATCCAATTTAGGAGCTGAGAAATACACACGTCCACTACGTCCATCTGTCTGTAACAGGTCAATACCTGTGATTTCTACCATGAAATATTCTAAAACCACCTTGGACACACTGTGAATCCACACTACACGGCTGATTTGAAGCCAAAGCTACTATCAAATAAACACATTTTATGGATGCTGCTGCCAATCAATCTAATTTGGAATCTGTCCAGGAAAAAGTGACAGTTAAACTTCTCAGATGGAGAGTTCTGTTTCTTAAGCTGGATGTTTATTGGGCAAAGCTTCTCTGGGGCGCTTAAACATCACTGCAGCATCAAAAGCGATGCCAAATTACTCCACGCTTTAATAAAACCCGTGTGACGCACAGCCAGAACTCCTGCAGTGACTAAGAATAAAATAAGAGGATCAAAAATGCAGAAGTGGCCTTAAAACATGATGCTGAATGCATTCTGTAACACAAACCAGTCCAAGAGATGCTCCCCGCCTCCCATTTGCAACAAAAATGTCCCTGCAGGTATTAATAAATGGATAAATGAGTGATATTGAAAAAATAACAAATGGAAGCTCATTTTATGCTTGAATTTGATGAAAAAAGATGCAGTGCAGCCTCAAGCTTGTCAATCCAGAATGTAAAACAAATAGGAAAGCAGTCCAGCACATAGCCATACAAACATTAACTTTATCTTTAAATAGTAAAACAAAATGACAACAATAAACCCTTTAACGGTTAACAATTTAAGGACAAACATTGTACCAACAATATGATCATGATATTTACATAACTCTTAAATAACTATAATGAACATACTTCATTTAAAAACTTTCTCCTTCAAGCAACTTGGGGTTAAGGGTCTTGCTCAGGAACCCAGTGATGGTTTTGCTGAAGGTAGAATTTGAAACCATGACCTCTTGGTCCAGAGGCATGTATCCTACAAACCACCACCACCACCCTAGTGGGCAGGATACCACCCTACAACTCTACAACCTGTGGTTTGCAGAGCCATCTGTCCTGCCCACAAATCACATCAATAAATACTAATCTAAGTTCATTGGCAACTCCTCTTTGAAATATTCGTCCTGAGGGTAAAACATGTTCTGTGCAAGCCTTGATCCCTCATTTATTCACATTTTGGTTCCAAAGATCCAGACTTTCTTGTATTTTAATGAACTCTTGAATAACAGTTCTCCAGGCTTCCTGAAGGACTTTTAAAGTCTCTCATTTCCAGTCCAGTCCCTGAACCTGCCCAGTGAAGAACCAGGAGCAGATGATTCCAGATGATCAGGCGGTGATCAGTATACTGCTGGTGCTGAATGCTGAGTGGGCGGAGCTCCTTTATCTAGGCTCTTATATCTTTAGACACTTTGTCACAGTAAAACATTTGTTCCCATTTCTTTCATTTGACCTCAATATGCCAAAGATAAGACAGTTTTACGGACAGAAAATAGTATTTTTGCTCAACCAACGTGATTCAAAGCAAATTATAAAGAAACGTGAGGTGGCTGAAGACTTTTCCACAGCACTGTATATGTACTGGGGATGTCTATGTATGTGTAAGATTTGGTCCAAAGGTAACAAATACTAGCAGTTTGTTTTTGATTTGATTTGATTTGATTACTTTGTATTGCATTAGTGTGTTTTTTCAACTTTTCATATTACTGAGGGCCATGTTGGTGAAGGGTGGGTACGGATTGTGTTAAGAAAGGCGCCCACAAATAAAATGTATTATTATTATTATTTATATAAGAAACTTTAAATGATGTATTCTGTTTATCATTTCTGGCACACATTTTGAGATTTTAAAACAAACAAAACCACGACAAAAAAAACCCCATTTGACCATAAAAATAACATTTTCAAGTTCCTTGCCAACAGACAACAGAAAGAATGGTAATTTTATATGATAACTATATATTAAAATGCATAATTATATATAATTATCATTATTCTAATTCAACATTTAGAATGAAATTGTTTTTAAAGGTTATTTCATTCTGAATGCAGACACTGAGATAAAGCCAGTCAGTTTTCAGACGATCCCAGCGGTCTAATCAGGTAGGCATGGACGCCTCAGGCCCCCCCACAGAAATCGCCCTGAGAGTGAATTAATGATCCAGATCGTTTCTATTGATCCATTCATCCTGAGCTGTTCACAGACACGAAGCTTAAAATAGGAGGTTTTTAAAGGCAGGAAAGATGCTGAACTGCGGTGCTGTTTGTTCCTCAGAGAGATGAAGAGAGAGTGAGAGGACGTGTCCAGCCTCCTCGTTGCTGACCTCTGACCCCTGAGTGGTGGAAGATAGCTTTATGTGTGTTTCTTCATGCAGTGAACAGAAGACACGTCAGTCCACACACTCTTCTCCTCACCGTGAGTCACTTGGGCTGGTCAACTGCCAGCATCCGTTTCCATGGACGCGCACCCCTCCCCTCCCTCACCAGCCCCCCCGCAGAACACCGTGGAGCTGATCAGCGTCCTTCATAGAACTACAGAAGGGCGCTGTGATTGTGTATGTGTTTGTGTGTGTTTGTGTGTGTGTGTGTGTGTGTGTGTGTGTGTGTCTGTGTGTGTGTGTGTGTGTGTGTGTGAGAGAGAATCTCTCGGCACTGAAGCCCAGCTCTGAGTCAACACAGAACTCACGATCTGAGTGATCCGCAGAATAACAAACAGAGCTGTGACGGCTCCAGACAATACCCACACACACACCCACCCACACCCACACACATACACACACACACCCACACACACACATACCCACACAGATACACACACACACCCACACACATACCCACACACATACCCACACAGATACACACACACACACCCACACACATACCCACACACACACACCCCCACACCCACACACACCCACACACATACCCACACGGATACACACACACACCCACACACACACCCACCCACACCCACACACATACCCACACACATACACACACACACCCACAAACACACCCACCCACACCCACACACATACCCACAGAGATACACACACACACACACCCACACACACCCACACACATACCCACACAGATACACACACACACACACCCACACACACACCCACCCACACCCACACACATACCCACACAGATACACACACACACACCCACCCACACCCACACACATACCCACACAGACACACACACACACACACACACAACAAAAATTAACCCAGCTTCCTTTTAGTCCTTCACCAGCCACAATAACATATAAAATGCAAGTGCATTTATAAGTGTGGCAGTTTGCTAGAACCATGGTTAACTTTGGGGGGAGATGGAGGGCCATCCGACCGAACCCAGAGAGAGAGGACAGTTAAACTGAGTGATGGGGGAGAGGGAGGACCACCCTACCCACCCAGAGAGAGAGGACAGTTAAACTGAGTGATGGGGGAGAGGGAGGACCACCCTACCCACCCAGAGAGAGAGAGAGGGGACAGTTATACAGAGGGATGGGGGAGAGGGAAGACCCCTTCCACCCCCTACCCACTCACACACATCCCTTCCACACACTCTCATACACCCCTTCCAGTCAACCTTACTCTCACACACTCAAACAATCACACAGTACAGAGTGTTTTGTGCAGACCACCTTATGAATCTGGTATCTAGTTAGACTTAGAGGCCCAAATGTATTAAAATACGAGCCTGTTGTTGGGTGTTGATTCACTGATGCGATGGAAAGAAAGTCAGTTTTATTTTTTTCCGATATAAACAAGAGTCACATTCAGATGCAGAGACAATCTCATGTATTCTTGGTCATGCAATCACTTCGGTATATAAAGAATTAAACTCAAATCTGGGAAATGAAATATAGACTGCTCTACTTGAGTGCTATATCTGGGTCTGAAATGAATGCAGTGGGAGCCATTGAGCTGTTCTATAATCGTGGAGTGAAGAGACCAGAGAAAAGCATTACCCATTTCTATCTTCCGCACTGAATATTTAACACCTCCAGCAGAGTAAGTCCACTGACAAGAGTCTATCCTTCTCTCCCCACCCCACCAGCCGCCCCCCTTACGCAATAACATGCAGCCTGGCCTTGTCCCAGTTCCAGCTCTTGTGTTCCTGTGCATGTTCTTGCCAGGATGTTCCATTTCTGTTTTTCTGTTCTGCAAGGATGCTCTCAAATGTCTCTAATGAGCCCTTGGAGCTCCACTGGTGGATTTGCTACCATCTAGCAAGAGGAGTGAAGGTATAACTAGCTTAACTCACATCAGGGTTTCTAAATTTCGTTCATCAAAGCGATTTCTTCTTTAAAGCTGAGCTGGGTTCAGTAGTCAGTTCTGTCCTAAAGCCTTGATCCAGCACATGACACAAGCCTGAAGTTCACCATGGAGGGTTTAGAAGTAAATAAATAAGAATACACAACAAACAAAGAGGAATACGTATAAGCAAAGAATTACGACTTCATGAATTTGCATCTTGATGAAACATTGATGGTCTGCAGTGATGGTAGATTAGAAACAGCAGAGCTGATTGTAAGCATTATAAGTCTGACCAGACCTTGACCTCTGTGACAGTAACATAATATGTAATAGTTGGTATTTTTTCCTTTCCTTTTCTTATTTTAAAGCCTTAAACAATGTACAAGTGTCTCATATGCCAATAAGATTGTTTATATAATTAAACCAACCTTAACCAACCCCTCCAAAAGAACTAAAAATCAGAAAATCTGTATACTTACATATTATCCTGGTTCATTATCTGTTTGCACCACTTCAAACAGCCAACAGCACCCCCTTATGACCCCCACGTTAGTTATCTTGACTTTTAAATGACACCATTGTTAAAAAAAAGTTTGAAACTTGCACATTTCATGTTGTTTTACTTTTCTCTACAGAAAATATAAGGTTCCTGAGACGTCTGAAGATCTAGCGCTGACCTGGAAACACAGAACCCCCATGTAAGGTTTCGTCACCTCTCCAAGGAGTCTGCTCTAATCTGGTCTGGTGTGGACGCGCTACAGAGGTCCATCAAGGGCTCGCTGTGGGGGTTGGGGTGGGGGTTGCAGCAGCAGAAGCGGTCCAGCCTACGGCCGTGCAGACCCTGGCATGAATGCACACATTAAAACAACAAGACCACAAAAGCAGAAGTGGCCTCTATCATTGGTCAAGCTTGAATGTCACGGCCAGATCCCCTCATCCCCTGTGATGTAGCCTCGCTGGTTAGGAGCAACGTCATGGACCACAAAAACAGAAACAGGTCTTGCTAGGCCCTTGCAGCCCAAGGGACCTGAAGTGACCTGAACTGCTTCTCATTTCTGCTTGCTTATTTCTCATTAAAAACGCTGTTATCCCCATCGCCTCCTTACTTTGTCTTCATTTCTGACTGTTTTTGAAAGGTGTTGTTTAGGCGTAACTTGGTTGAATAGCAAGCGTTGATTTAAGTTTAGCTTTACAGGTTTAAGAAACAGATGTGGACTACTGGAGCACTGATGTTTGTCGCTGTGGATAAGAGCGTCAACTAAATTGCCATTGCCATAGACGTAAATGTAAATGCTTCTTTTCTCCCTATCGCACCACACACGCACGCACGCACGCACGCACGCACGCACGCACGCACAAACTAAACTCTTCTGTCACAAACAAACAAACTTACTCCCCAACTGCCACATATTTAATCTTGTAGCTGCTACTTGCTATTTTGCATGATTAGATATTTATCTATCTCAATTTTTCCATTTCTTTGCATTTTGTGGCATCCTTAATGAGTGAGCTGCTAGTATAGAGTATATTAGTATATTCACTCACACCAGTGCTGTTTCTGCTAATGTCTTAACAGTATAACTGTACTGTTGCTTATATGTGTTTTTTCAGAATCAGAAAACTTTATTGAAAGAAACTCACTCTTTAGTCCTATCCTGCATTTGTGCAGCTTCGGTTATTTGTGGTGCACCACGGACCTGAAGGAGAGTTGTACTGTGTATGCGGTTGAAATGACAAACGCCTACTTGACTTGAAGAACATTTGGAGTTACTGCAGCAAGGATTCTTGATGGCCTTGAGAAATGTGACTATTATTAGTGTGGAGAGCCGCGATTTCACAACACATTTTCCTCCAACAGGCTTTTTCACCTCATTTTCTCCACTATTTATCCATGAGAGCATGTAAACATGATTAATTCAGCCCCCCCCCCATTGTTCATCCATATTAATTCAAACATGCCCATGGCCATATGCAGTGCCTTTCCCTCTGATATTGATATCTATGTTTGGCTGTTGTTGTCGTTTGTCTGTTCATTTTGATCTTTTCCTCATGACCTGGATGAGGTAGCAGCTATACAAACTTACAGACACATATACAGTGGGGGAAAGAATTATTTGATCCCCTGCTGAATAGTTTGCTGACTCTGAGGTACTTTCGTTTTTATGAAGAGAGACAGAATATCAAGCAAAAATCAAGAAAAAAATATGTTACATAAAAGTTATACATTGATTTGCAAGTCATTGAGTGAAATAAGTATTTGATCTTCAACAACCCAGCCAGACTTCTGGCTCCCACAGACTGGCTGTGTGTCCATGTTGCACACAGATTACAATCAATCTATCAATTACAGAAACTCCTGATCTGAACTCGTTATGTGTATAAAGCACATCTGTCCACAGAATCAGTTTCTTTCATTCCAACCTCTCCACCACCATCGGTGAGACCAAAGAGCTGCCAAAGGACATCAGGGACATCAGGGACTGTAGTCCTGCATGACGCTGGAAGGTGACAACTGTTGGTACAATTATTCGGAAATGGAGGAAATATGAAATGACCATCAATTGCCCTCAGTCCATGCAGCGCCATGCAGTATCTCGCCTCATGGGGGGATGATGATCATGAGAAAGGTGAGAGATCAGCCCAGAACTACATGGGAGGAGCTTGTTAATAACCTGAAGGCAATTGGGACCACAGTCACTAAGAACACCATTGGTAACTCGCTACATCATGATGGATTGAACTCTTGTAGTGCCCTCAAGGTCCCCCGGCTCAAGAAGGCACATGTACAGTCGATCTTAAGTTTGCCAGTGAACATCTGAATGATTCAGACAAGGCTCGAGAGAAAGTGCTGAGGTCAGATGAGACCAAAATCGAGCTCTTTGGCATTAACTCCACACAGAAGAGAAATGCTGAGTATGCCTTGAAGAACACCATCCTTACAGTCAAGCATGGAGGTGGAAACATGATGCCTGGGGGTGTTTTTCTTCTAAGGGTACAGGATGACTTCACCGCATTGAGGGGCCAATCAATGGGGCCATTTACCATAAAACCTTGGACGAGAACCTCCTTCCCTCAGCCAGAACACTGAAGATGGGTTGTGGATGGTCTTCCAGCAGGACAATGATCCAAAACATACTGCCAAGTTAGCAAAGAAGTGTCTAAAGAAGAAGCACATTACGGTCCTGGAGTGGCCATGCCAGCCTTCAGACCTCAATCCTATAGAAAATCTGTGAAGGAGCCGAAGCTTCGAGTTGCCAAGCAGCAGCCAAGAAACCTAAAGCATAAGGGGAGTTTCTGTAAAGAGGAGTGGGGCAAAATCCCTCCTGAGATGTGAGCAAAGCTTTTAAAGCCTTAAACAGCAAAGCATACAACAAATGCTGTGTTCGCCAACAAGGGTTTCTCCACCCAGCACTAAATCAGGTTTTGCTTTGGTATCAAATACTTATTTCACTCAGTGAAATGCAAATCAATTTATAACTTTTATGTATCATATTTCTTCTTGATTTTTGATTGATATTCTGTCTTTCTTTCAGCAGGGGATCACATAATTATTTCCCCCATTGCATATAATATACAATACAAACAATACAGACAAGACAGACAATACAAACACTGGTCACATTATGATGTATCAGTCTTGCAGCAGTCTTGCACCTGGAAAAGTCTTGCAGCAGATTTTTCCAGGTCATTCATGCATAATTATGGGCCTTATTGTTATGGCAGTCCCATATTGTTATTCACCTCGGTTTCTTTATTTTTTATTTATTTATTATTCTTCCGTCGAACCGTGGCTTGCACCCAGGCAACCTATATATGAAAACGTTCGGCTCGTCAGCGCGATGTGTGGTATTACTTTTATACACGCCCAGAAAGATGGCCGAAATGCCATAGAGAATGAATAGGGCTCAACTTTCGGATCGTCCTGCTCGGACACGCTTTGTCCCAAAGCTACCAAACTTCATGTGGCGCATTGGGTATACGTCCCCGACACACAAATGCGGTCGGTGATGACCTGCACTCATTTTTTCCTTGTCTTTCCTTGCCATCTCTTTTCCCCCCATTGACTTGCATTCATTTTCATCCCATTGAAATGAATGCAGTTTCGGGAGAACAGACTCCATACAGGCAGGCTCATTTAAAATTGCTTCAGGAATTTTCCATTTTCTAGTTAGAAAATGCTGTTTTCACCTGAGTGGGTTAGTTGGAGGTTTACCTAGAATTGCTTTGAAGATAAAAACGTTTAATTGCCTTCTGACTGCCATAACCTACTTACTTACTCCAACACTCTCTCTCTGCGACACACTTTTAAGGTGACTTACCCCTCTGCTCTCTCTCCCCATACATTATGGAGGTGACTCGACCACAACATTTGAATTTTTAATCAGTCGATACTGGGCCACTGCTTGGCTGAGAAGCGGCGCCAAAAACGGGTGGAATAATAATTCTAAAAAAACTGAGAAGACACATTGCTTCTGTCATCACACTAATAATCACAGAACACAAATTCTTTATATTAATGTATCACCTGAACGGAAGTTTGAAGTTCTGAAAAGTTACTGCTACCTTTTCATATCTAGAAATGTGTATGTCATAAGTACATCATAAATACAAGGACGGGGTATAGCGGTACTTTTTGAGTATCAACACTAGTCTCTTACTGTATCAACACCAAACACTATATGCTCCATATTTTCCATATCATATAACAATACTAGGTTTGGAGGGTAAGAGTGTTAACTGTTTGTGTTCCAAACACAGACAGAAAATTAGATTTTTTAAAAAATCATTGTTAGGGGCAATTCAGTTACTGAATATTGGAAAGGGTGTGCCCATACTATCCCTACACAATTCTGCACCCTTGCTACACCCTTGGAAGAGAACACTTAAGTGCAGTGAGTGATGGAGGGGTGAAAGACCCACTCAAAGAGGCCAATTATGCTCACCTGGATTTACGGATGGCTGTGGTATCAACAGAAACAAAACTATCCATAAAATTGGACCAGCACTTGGGAGCTGTGCTACTTTGGAGCTCTTCCTTCTCCTCGTCTGACTTTCTGCCTCACTCTGTGGTGTCTGAGCCTAAATATAGATGAACCCAGGTTACAGCGGCACTGCTGGTTTGATCCAGGGTTGATGGCAGACGCACAGCTCAGATCAAAGAGCTCACTCTGCTGAACTTTTGTCCCCGCGATATCTCACCTCTGCCATGTTTTCACCCCCGTTAGGCTTTTATATCACTTCTGCGATAGAGACCAACAGTGGCCAACAGCAGCTAAGAGCAACGGAGGGTGAGAGAAAGAAAGAAAGAAAGAAAAAGAGATATTCTCTACAAAAATCATTTCCCTTTCCCTTATTTAGTCCAGTCCCTGAGCCTGACCCGTTTCAGAATGTATTTAGTTTTTGTGTTTGCAATAAATTACCTCAGTCTGTTCCACCATTTAGGGAAATTCTTTTCTTTAGACCCTCTAGTGGCTGTTCCACTATTGGAAAGGAAATGAAGGAGTTTCAAAGACTCATTTCAGTCCAGTTCCTGAACCGGACCAGTTTCAGAGGAATGTTTCTGTTGGTTAAGACACTCCGTGACCTACGTATGAATCAATTAAGCAGAACAAAGAGTCTCTAACTGAAGTCCTGAACCAGTGAAGAACCAGGAGCAGATGATTCCAGATGATCAGGCG
>JBBPDC010000039.1:25482196-25511944 GCA_037974485.1 Hemigrammopetersius urotaenia | reverse complement strand
CACACACACACACACACACACACACACACACACACACACACACACACACACACACACACACACACACACAATATCACAGCAGTGTGTGTGAGAGTTTAGAGTGCTTTGATGGAAAAAATCAGAGAGATTGAGAGAGAGAGAGAGAGAGAGAGAGAGAGATATTTAGAAGGGGAGAAAAGAGAGAGAAAGAGAGAGAGAGAGAGAAAGAAAGGAAGGACAGAGAAGGTGAGAGAGGGAGACAGGGAGAAAGAGAGTGCAAGAGAAAGGTGGACTGTTAAGGGTTTGACACTGATTTCCATATCGATGCTGGAGTTGCTCCTCTGCTTGAGTCTCGCTGAGGGAAATGAAGCCACTTAATGAGCTTTGATCGGAAAAAGAACCGTTTCTAAATATCTAAATATAAAAATGCCCAGGAGGCAGAAAAAAAAACCCAAGCCAGGCTCCCACTCGAATTTGCACAAATTGTAAAATTATATGTGAAAAAGAGCGAAAGCGAAGCAGGGCGCCGATGAGTCAGGAATTACCCCGCGCTGGCCCGAGCCGGCTTTGAAACTAAATTCGCAAACGAGTTATTGATAAAAACCTGGAGAGAACAAAGAAAACGCAGCCCACCCAGAACAGCCTCATGTCTTCGTGGGCTCTGATTCTGAAACAGCGCGTGGCCTCTGACAGTCGGGCCAGAACTGCTCTGCAGCTCCGACAGAGAGGAGTTGTGTTAAACGACGAGCAGGAGGTGAAGTATTGATCTTCGCTCGGAGGAGAGGCCTCCTCGCCGAGAGCTGCTCCGGCATCTCCTCGCTCGCAGGAACCATACACCGCTTCGATCAGGCCGTCCGACAGAAATACTCCGTTCTCGGGGAGTGGGAGGGACCCCATCTCACCCCCTCCCACCCCACTCTCCGCTCATTTCCTTCATTTCCGCAGTTCAGCCGGAACTTTCTTGTTGTGCTGAACTCTCCCAGCCCCTGAGGGATGAGTGGGCAGACCCTTCCCTGTGTCTCAATTTGGAAACTCGGTACTGCGTTCTTACTCAAAACACAGATATCTTCACTAGCTAGAGCCTGGAGCACCGAAGCCGTGGACACGGCCAATGAATATTGTGTGGCCCTTTTATTGATTTTAAGGGCCAGTAACTACTGAAGCTTGCCAATTCAAGTTCATATTCCTAATTTTTCAATAATTGCTCAGAGATGAGTGACATGTGAGTTGTCAAGTGTGAATTGTGAAATATGAGTCATTTTCAACAGGAGGCTCTTGTTAAAAAAAAAAAAGTTTGTATCATTTTTGCCAAATATTAAATTTGGTTATTGTGGTGTAGTGGGGACACCACTCTACACCATGAGTCCTTGGGCTAGACTCATAACGCAACATTCACCTACATCAATAACATGACTGTAAAGTGCTGAGCAAAAATGCATTTTCAGCTTCACAACAATCTCAAACACATGGGCAATGCAGTCAAAGCACCTCAATAAAAAAACCCCAATGGGACACAATCAATCCTGGATCTGTCTCCCCAATGCCCAGATCTCAACATTATTGAAACAAATTGGTATAATCTGGACAGAGAACAGAAAAAAAAGGCAGCCAACATCTAAAGAAGGAATTTGGAATGTCCTTCAAGAAGCCTGGAGAACAATTCCTGATGACATTTAAATAAATTACAGGAAAGCTTGTCAAAGAGAGTTCAGGCTAGGAACAATGATCATAACAGTTCAGAACAAACACAGACTTCAAAGCTATACAAAGCGTCTTTGTATTTAAACTGTATTTACATGCATATTTACACATGTTGCAGTAAATCTGTATTGACATACTGTCTCATTTCCCTACAAAAAAAACAAAAAAAACCCCAAAACGTCACTCAAGACTTTTGCACAGTACTGCAGGTTGCTCTAGATAAAGGAAGCTGTGGTCTGCTTGGGTTTGGGCAGGCTGGTCCCAATCAGAACCAGATCAGGAGCCTTGAGCAGACTCCCAATGCGACTATTTCACTCTTGAACGAAAGCGAAAGAGCGCAGGGTGTTGAGCCTTCCATCACTTGAGGAATGTGTTAGCTCATAAAACAAGGGAGAGATTTTGAGAGAAGAATAAAAAAAGAGCACTGAGGGGAAGAGGGGGAGGAAGGAGGAAGTCAATTGATTCCAAAAAGCGATATTATAGTGTGAACTCTTGCTTAAGACGCCCGCATGACAGGGAACTCAGAAAGGTAGCCCGCAGCTATGCACTTATTTAACACTTTGGCAATGTATCTACTGATGGAGGAATGGAAGGATGGAGGGATCGAGGGATGGAGGGGGAGAGGATGCAGTTATTCCAGAATTTCATGCAAATTTCATGCTCAGTGTTCATTAAATCTCAATATCCAAGTTTATTCTAATCAGCAAATAGACTGAATATCCGAAAGAATACAGAAACTCAGGAGGTCCAGTAGAGGGTCCAGAACCAGGTCTAGCACAAAGCCCAGCACCAGGTCTTTAAATTGGTCCAGGACCATGTGCAGAACAGGGTCAAGCACTGGGGTCTGGACCAGGTGCTGGGCCTGGTGCCCTGGGCTCAATATCGAGTCCAGCACTGAGCCCAGTGCATCGGGGTCCAGCACAACGTATAGTATCAGTTCCAGTATGAGGTTCAGCATCATGTCCAGCACCTGGTACAGTACCAGCACTGGTCCATAACCCAGTATAAAGCCCAGTACCGGGTCAGGCATTGAATCAGGTGCCAGGTGCATAATAAAAGTCAGCACTGGGCCCAGCATCAAGTCCAGCACTAGGTCCAGGACCAGACCCAGAAAAAGTAGAAGAAAGCCTCTCATGTAAATCTGATGCCTATTGCCTGTCCTTGCAGGCCAAAGCAAAATCATTTTACTATCAGTGAGCAGAACCAGAGCTTTCAAGGTTCTGCTGTGTTTTCGAGCACTATGTAAAAAATACATGAAGCTTCCTGTCTTGTTCAACGCGCTGTGGTTCGCTCCTTGTGGACGGCCACGCTTGTTCAGAACAGAATTTGGATCAATGAGCACTGTAAAGCACCGCTGACTTCTGTTTCTTGTTCAAAACAGCTGTTTGGGCAGAACAGACGGAGACCGCCAGAGACTTGCTGTATATGATGCCCTTGTGTGTATGATATCCATTTACCTACAGAGATTTTTTTTTATTCCTCATGATTGTAATTGTAGTTAAACCTCGTACGTTCAGATCTATACATCGTCACAGAAATGTCGTTCACATTAGTCTCACCAGGACGACTGGACCATCAAGGGCAGATGCTTTAATCAGATAAAGTCAACAAGCTAATGGAACAAACTTAAACACAGAAAAGAGCCTAATAAACCTCTCTTATGTTCTACAGATCTCTCTCTGTATGAATGACTGAATGCCTGTTTATATGATTCACTGAAAAGCTGCAGGTTCTGCAGTTCAGTAGATTTAGAAGTGACTTCTTTACTAAATCGTTGCTGTATGAACTGTTGGTTTGGTTTTTATGAGCTGAAATTGCAGCCTGTTGTTTTCCCACTAGAGGGTGAGCAGCGGAAGGTAAAAGCATCATTTGTTGGCCACCTTGTTAACAAAGACAAGTTCCAACATAGTGACTAATCCCATTTCTCCATTTTCATTCAGAATTTAAAATTAGATCCTCTGTGAGTGAAATACAGAATGAACAAATATGAGTTTAATAAAGCATGTGCATATATCATTTACACAGTCCAAGAGTGTATATATCATACACACAGCTAACTGGGGTATATATATCGAATATACAGTCTAGTCCAGTGGTTCCCAAACTGGGGTCCGGGCCCCCCTTAGGTGAGCGCAAGAGATCGCATGGGGTGCGCACAATTTTGTCTGCACTGAGGTTTCCAAAATTATATTTACAGACATTAAATTCATTAAATCCCCATATCTGTGTATGTGTGTGTGTGTGTGTGTGTGTGTATATATATAAGAGTATAAGAACAAAAACCTACAGCCGTTGTTTAATTTTTGCAAATAAAAGTTTTTAATTATTCACTTCATTCTTTTTGTGCATCTATTCGTGTAGGAGTTGGGGTTGGGGGGCCTGGCTTGTCTTGGACACAGGAAAGGGGGGCTTCAGGGAAAAAAAAGGTTGGGAACCACTGGTCTAGTCAATGAGTGCATCTCAAACATGCAGACTGAGTTTTTTTTTTAGAGGGGTTACGCTCCAAGATGCGGTGTGGTGTTTTTGTAAAAAAAACATATTTATAGCCACAAAAAAGCAAAAAAAAAAAATGGTGGATTTCTGCATAAAACTATGAGTTCAGTTCTCAAAAAATTCATGTGTGACTGAATCCGCAACTCCTGATCCGTGTAAAACTGGGGATTTACTGTATATACAGTATATATTCATGTATTTGAATCCCTTTGATGATTCAAAGCAAAATTAGAACTTGCTTCTAAAGTCCTTCAGGAAGCCTAGAGAACTGTTCCTTAAGACTTCATAAAACACACATGGATCTTTGCATGCACAATATGAAGAAATGAGGGGTGGTCCAAATCTTTTGCATGGTACTGTACATCAAAAATAAAGTCACTGAGGCTATTCGTCATATATGTAAGATGTTACGTCATTAATGATGCACGAATAAGCTCCACTTACTGGAAAACTCAATATTTGCAAAGTGAGGAAGAACGTTCTCGTATCATTAATTCCGCAAGACTGCCTGAAAAAACAAAAAAGGTATTTGTGTAAATGCAACTAAAGGGCATTCGTGGGTTACATAACGCCCAAAAACAATGCGCCCATAGGACGTACCCATCAAAAGAATTTGTTTTATATGAGCTCCGGCTGCATTGTGCTGCCCAGCCTATAGCACCCATTCTAAAGTCTTCTGGAGACCGAGTCACGTGGGGATGTGGTGAAAGCCCATCAGCGCTCTGTGGGCCTCTGGGCCCATGTTGCTGGCTCAGGGCTTTTCACAATAGTTCTTTGAGGTTAGGTCGGGTATAAAATGCACATCAAAGTGTCTGCTCACCAGTGGAACTCGCACTAACAAGGCCAATCATCTAACCATCACCATGGGCAGGGTAAGCAGCGAGTAATGTTTGGAAACCACATAAACAAGCTGATCTTTGAAGATGCATCCTTTCCCTCCACAAACAGGTCATCTTCTACGAGGACAGGAACTACATGGGTCGCTCCTATGAGTGCAGCAGCGACTGTTCCGATATGTCCTCCTACCTGAGCTGTTGCCGCTCCTGCAGGGTGGAGAGCGGCTGCTGGATGGTCTACGACCGCCCCAACTTCATGGGCAACCAGTATTTCATGAGGAGGGGCGAGTACCCTGACTACATGAGCATGTGGGGCATGAGTGACTGCATCAGGTCCTGCCGCATGATCCCCATGGTACGTGCGTTGAAATATGTTTGTGTAAAGACCTTAATTCTTTTCCCAGAAAAGCTTGTCACATTGTTCTTCTCCAATACAGCACAGAGGCTCTTACAGAATGAGGATCTATGAGAGGGAGAACTTCATGGGCCAGATGATGGAGGTGACTGAGGACTGCGAATCCATCATGGACCGCTACCACTGGTCCGGCGGCTGCCACTCCTGCCACGTGATGGACGGCCACTGGCTGGTGTATGAGCAGCCCCACTACAGAGGCAGGATGTGGTACTTCAGGCCCGGAGAGTACAGGAGCTTCAGGGACTGGGGCGGCATGAGGTTCATGAGCATGAAGCGCATTATGGAATCCTGGTACTAAAGGAGTCTGGCCATAATCTTTTCCACTGTGCAAAAATTGGCAATTTTGAATAAAACCATTAATTTTGGAAAAAATATGACTCACTGCACCTGTCTTTTGACTCTCATTAACTCTCATCAGTTGAGTGGACACAATACGGCTATTCAGAATGTATTTGGTGCTTTCAATAATTAATAAAAAGAGGGTTCACACCTGTTCAATGAGAGCAAACTCAGAGAGTCAGCATGTAGGAGCAGATAAGTACACATTTTTTGTATATAAATATACACACACACACACAATATTGCCAAAAGTATTTCCTCACCTGCCTTGACATGCATCTGAGCTTAGGTGACATCCCATTCTCAATCCATAGGGTTTAATATAATGTCGGCCCACCCTTTGCAGCTATAACAGCTTCAACTGTTCTGGGCAAGCTCTCCACAAGGTTTAGGAGTGTGTTAATGGGAATTTCTGACCATTCTACCAGAAGCACATCTGTGGACGAGAAGGCCTGGCTCGCAGTCTCCACTCTAATTCATCCCAAAGGTGTTCTATTGGGTTGAGATCAGGACAGTCAAGTTCTTCCACACCAAACTCATCGATCTCTTTACGGACCTTGCTTTGTGCACTGGTGCACAGTCTTGTTGGAACAGGAAGGGGCCGTCCCCAAACTGTTTCCACAAAGTAGGGAGAATGAAATTGTCCAAAATCTCTTGCTATGCTAAAGCATTCAGAGTCCTTTCCCTGGAACTAAGGGGTCAAGCCTGTGATTTACACCACTGCATCCGACGCTTTGTATTACACATGGTAACGTATGGCTTGGATGCAGAAACCCATTCCATGAAGCTCTCTATGCTGTTCTTGAGCTAATCTGAAGGCCACACGAAGCTTGGAGGTCTGTAGCAATTGACTCTGCAGAAAGTCGGCAACCTCTGCGCACTATGCTCCTCAGCATCCGCGGACGGCGCTCTGTCAGTTTACGTGGCTGAGTTGCTGTCGATCCAATCCCTTCCACTTTATTATAATACCGCTGACGGTTGACTGTGGAATATTTAGTAGCAAGGAAACTTCACAACTGGACTTGTTGCACAGGTGCCATCCTATCCCTGTCCCACCTTGGAATTCACTGAGCTCCTGAGAGCGACCCATTCTTTCACAGATGTTTGAAGAAGCGGTCTGCATGCCTAGGTGCTTCAAATTATACACCTGTGGCCATAGAAGTGATTAGAATAATTGAATTTAATTATTTCAATGAGTGAGTGAATACTTTGGCAATACAGTGTGTGTGTGTGTGTGTGTGTGTGTGTGTGTGTGTGTGTGTGTGTGTGTGTGTGTGTGTGTGTGTGTGTGTATACAGTGGAAAAAAGGGGCAAATGAATTATTTTCCTTCCGAAAAGGTCAAACTATGCTGTTTTCGGAGAACAGTATGAGGAGAACATTATCAGACACCGATCTCAGACACAACTAAACCAGGCTGAGGGGAAACGAGACTGTAATGATCAATATGAGTCGAGTAAAAACACGCAGAGTGGATGTTCCTCCACGCAGCGAGTCAGTCGGGGATCTGATAACACCTTCAGATATGAATCTCAGAGATCTGCTTTCAAACACACAGAACTAGGCACGATGGGATATGATGTCATTATGGTGATATAGAGTAGCATCTATAACAAAATGTTTGAAACTATGTATCTGGGCAAAGAGTGTTTATTTGCCAGTAAAACTGCACAAACAGTAGAATAAATGCAGCAGTGGTTGGTCAGAACGCTGTGTGGTCAATAAAGATATGAATAGAGAAAGTAATGGTAAACATAGTACCAACATACTGCTTTTCAGTACCGATACTTATTGACACTCTCCATAATTTGGTCAAGACGTGGCTCAAAACTTTTGCACGGTTCTGTACATCATACATACAGTCACTGAGGGTATTTATTACCTATATTAGATGTTATTAACTCATTAACAAGGCACAGATAAGCTCCTCTTCCTTATTACAAAGGTGAGGAATAATGTTCTCGTATCGCAAATTCCAGAAAACTGCCTGAAAAAAAGCCAGAATGATTTTTGTTGTGACTTTTTGGGAGAAATAAGGAGGTTTTGCTAAACTGGTTTTGTATTTATTCTAATGTTAGTGGCTTTTTTTTAAACAATCAGTGCTCAGATAAAAATTTTTTTTTATTATTTTATCAGAGGGCCTAAGAGTGGTAAAGGCCTGGGCAATATGACGATATGTAGTGTTATGAAAGTGACCATTCTGTCATACGTGAACACACCACAGCACACAGTGTGAACAGCTCAAAATTCTTCCTCTGCATTTAACCCATTCACCAAGTGAAGCAGGGGGCAGCAGGAACACAGCGCCCGGGGAGCAGTGTGTGGGACGGTACCTTGCTCAGGGTACCTCAGAGGTACCTAGCGGTCTTGGGAATCGAACCTGGACTTTCTGGTTGCAGGGCGAATGCCCTAACCACTAGGCTAACATGCCCTAACCACTAGGCTAACGTGCCCTAACCACTAGGCTAACATCACCTAACATCACAGTACGTTATAATGGTTTTTGATTGGTTTATGGCTCTGGTTTGTCCGTTCCATCTTGTGAAACTTCAGAAATACAGAATATTAAAATAATATCATGGATTAAAGAAGAAAAAAAAGTAATCTGACCGAAGTTTGTTTAACCCCTACATCACCCACAAACCCCTCTCCACCAATTCCCCACAAATTTTAGTTTTTCTTTGGATTTGCATCCATCTTAATATTGAGCTTTAGTGCCCTCCACAGAGGAAATCCGTCGTAGCGACAGAAAACATTAATCCAAGTAATATACTGAAATACTGAAGTATTGTGATATTTCTCCCATATTGCCCATCCCTAATGGCATGATACACTCTGTTGAGTGTATGATGGGTGCAGTCAGCGCTTCTGAAACACGGAATAGCTGCATGGATAATAAAGACAAATGTAGACCGATCAGAGAGCCTGTAAACAACAACCACAACAGAGTACAATAACCACATAAACTGCATAGTAACAAAATGATGACTGGATGCCGGCTCATCATAATAATATTATTATTATATAATAATATTATCTATTTTTGTTTCTTCAAGTATTGTGATGATGTAGGTTGGCCATATCGGCCCAGGCGTGAAAAGAACAGGCTTAGATGTCCCCCCCACACACACACACAGAGAGAGGGGGGCGAGGTGAGGTGAGGTGGGGGGAGTGTAATCAGGCCATCACAGATTTCATTTTCTCATTCAGCTTTGCCCTACACCAGATCTAGACTTAATTTCATTATGGAATCTGAAGGCTTTTATTGCACCTATCAGGTTTTGTTGCTCTCCAACAAATTGCTCCTGACTTCATTTGAATATGTGTGCGGAGAGGCGTCGTGGGGACGGAGGGAAGGGCAGACTCGCAAAATTTACTATCTGCACAACCTAGCACTTTTCCCCATTAAAATCTCCACAGCCTGTATATGCGCGTGTGAATGTACATATATAAATATGCATATGTATACGAAAACACCAATAACATCTAAAGATCGGTACCCCACTGATCTGATACATTCATCTCAGCGTCCCTGTTTCTTCATCTCCATCAGAGCATATGTCTTTAATATGACAGGACCCCTTCAAATGAGACTTTAATATTATGACTCTGAACCCCCGAGTTATTTATTTAATTTTTGTCTGTCAATCAGCCACTTCCAATGCTGACGCCTCTGACAAGCAGGGCAGTGATGATTACTCACTTAAACTCAATTTAAAAAAGAACGGAATTGATTTTTTGTGGGTTGTTCTGATTACTGTAATCTGATCCATGAGTTTGGGAAAGACACTACATAACAAGATAAGATAAGTTAAACAAAATTTAATAATATTAATAGTATTAGTAATATAATTTTCTAGGTGTATTTTCTTTATCTTTGTCCAGTGAAGTATTGGCTAGACATGGTTTAAGTTTTTTTTTATGACCTCTATCTACTCCATTACTAAAGGGGAAGCCTTGAGTCCTTCTAGGACAAGGAATGTCTTAATAACTGATGGGAATCAAAAATACATCATTTACAGGTTCCCAGTAATCATTTTTATTTAATTCGGTCATCAGGCTTGTTGTACGTTACGTCTGCAAGTATTGCAGTCAGCTCTTTATACTGGTAAATATAACCAGGGGTGGAGGTAGCTCAGTGGGTAGGATACTTGCCTCCAGACCAAGAGGTCATGGGTTCGAATCCTACCTTAAACAGACCACCACTGGGTCCTTGAGTAAGACCCTTAACCCCAAGTTGCTCCAGGGAGAGACTGCCCCCTGTAGTTAGAGATTGAAAGTCGCTTTGGATAAAAGCGTCTGATAAACGCCAATAAATGGGTCAAAAATGTTCATTTGAATCGCTGTTAGCTTAATGCTAACATGCACTTAGAAACCCCATAGAAATGCTAACAGAAATGAGCATTATGGACAGGGTGGGTTTCTATGGAAGTCAATATACTGATAAAATGAACACTATCATCCCTACAGATCACTAGACACAACTATTCATTACAGCACAGAGCTGTGTACGGTACTAGAGATGTGTAGCTGTGTATAGAACCGGCAAGGCCGTCATCCCTTGTTCTGAGAACATCTGGCGAGAAACCAAAACTAGAACAAGCCTCACCTTCCTCTTTTATCTTCCTCGCCTCCTCTTCTTTCTTCTCCTTCGCTTTCAGCACCTCGTCTGTTTTAGCTGGTTGAGAGACAGAGAGAGGAAAGGAAAGAGAGAGAGAGAATATGTAACTCATATTCATGGTTCATTTCACTGCAGATAAACAGAACGGCTGCTTTATTAGGACGAAGATATGGATTATAGAGGTTTGGCCTAATAAATGGCGTCAGATAATCGTCGACTGAAAAGCACTTCATTGTCGTCACACCTACGTCCGTCGCTTCTTCGGGCGGATCAGAAGCCGTTTGTCTGCATACTAATTAAAAGCTTAAGAGCAATCCCAGCGCCGAGGAGACGCTTTTTGTGTACAACTCTTTGGGCAATTCATTTAGGCTGTTGACTCGTCTTCTCTCTGCTCTTCTCCGAATAATGAAGATGTTAGTGGAGATTAAGAAATATGGCGGGGAGTGTGGCGGGACTATCAATACAGCCTGTAAATTAATTACGCCTCTGTTCCCGCGCATCATTTATTCTGAAGCGCTCCCGTCTCCCAAGAGCGATCCGCCTTTATTGCTATTTTGCCGGGCTGATGAGCGCAGCCACGTGAAATTGAGTCCCTTATAACATTACCCCCGATGAGTTTCAACTTTTTAAATAAAGACGGAGCGCGAGCGGGAGAACAGCAGCGCCCGACAGTCATTACTGAACGCGGGTACAGTCGCTGCAAATATAAGTGGATAACAGGGAGGAGGCTGATTGGGTTACCAAACCGGGGTTTGTTCCCCCCTCATGCGTAGGTGGGAAAGTGTGTGAGTGTCGAAGGAAGATTTAGGCTGGACATTCAGTTCTAGATATGTCACTGCCTGTAGAGCTATAGTGTAAGCAGGTTTCACTCAGTTCTAGATATGTCACTGATTGTAGAGCCAATATATGAACAGGTTTCAGTCAGCTCTAGAAATCAATGACGGTAGAGCCGTAGTGTAAACAGGTTTCAGTCAGTTCTAGATATGTGACATCACCTCGTTAACACAAAAATACTACTGTATTCTCATTTTCGGCATAAAAAAAAAAGGTTTTACTGCGACAGGCTGCAAAGTAACAAGGAGCCTAGAGTTCTAAGCACTCAGCATTCAGCACCACCAGTATACTGATCACTGCCTGATCATCTGGAACAAGTGTTTGTTCTGCTTGTAAAATTCACACTTATGTCACTATGTGGCTGAACAAACAAAAACATTCCTCTGAAACTGGTCAGGTTCAAGGACTGGCCTGAAAATGAGAGTCTCTGAAAGTCCTTCAAGAAGCCTGGAGAACTGATCATCAAAAAAGTCTGGATCAAAAAGAAATGAGGGGTGGCTCAAGACCTTCGCACAGTACTGTGTATATATGGTTGGAGTAAAACTGCTATATGTGGTTATACAAATATATATATATATATATATGATTACGTGTGTGAGAGAGTAAATGATACATTATACATTTTGAAACTTTACATCAAAGTCTTTCATTAAACATGAGGTTTTCTATTAAATGGGCCCTTTCAACAAGGGGGTAAGAAAGAGCATATTAGTGTGGGCGAACGGTGAAAGAACAACTTAAATAACGCACATATACACACACACACACACAAAAATAGACATATGACCTCCCATTGGCTAACTAACCTCATCTCAGTCTGCTCTCTCTTTGAGGCAGCATTAAGCTCGATTTTCTTTTTAAACTATATTTCTTTCCTCTCTTCCTCTCTTCCTCTCTCTGCTCGGGGCAGTAGTGCAAAATCAAACTGTTTGTCCATCTCTCATCTCTGCAGAGCCTCGTGGGACGTCTGCCCCCACAAACAAAGAGAAAAGTCCTCAGTGCCGATTCGCTTTCTGCCCAACACACAGCACTGCTTTACCTCAACACACACACACACACTCTGCTGCACCTCTTACACATGCATACAAACTGTACTACTTCCACTTGCTCACACGCACACACACTGTGCTGCAACTCTTACACATTTACAAGTGTACATAATTACTACACCTTAAAATTAATCAATTAAACAAACAAACAAACAAACAAACAAACAAATAAATGGTTCATTTCATTAGATGTGAAAACAATGATACACAGAGCTGCAGGTAATTTTAAAATGCCTGCTCTTAAGGCAGATACAATTCCTATAAAAATCCCATAACAATTGCATTATATCATTATATCCAATCCAATTAAATCTTCATTGTTCTTAATGTATATACAATACACAACATATAGAAAAACACAAGGGTATATACAATATTTCAGCATGTAAAAGAATGACAGGGAATCAGGAAAACATTTGAATAAAATTAAATATTTTCATGTGTGAATTACCATGTGGTCGTAGGTCTAGGACAGTTCTCATTTGAGCCAGAGGGGGCACCAAAAACAAATGACCTATTAATTTCACAGCCATTAGTGATAATTACCTATAAATAGGTACGTGGGCAGAGTTTTGGCATATAATCACACTCATGCTCTGTTAGCCCATACCTGTTTGGTGTGTGTGAATGTGTGTGCTGGTGTTACTAGGGATATCTTACAAAGATGTATTGGAGAGGCTGGAGCTGCTGAGGTGGAGACAGGCTGGGGCTTCTTCATCTGATTAGGTAATACAAAACAAACCGTGGCAGACGGCTAAAGACTTTGACTTCATCCGCACTTCATTCTGTTTTGGCTGGAAGGATGTCTAATGGGGCCTCCATTGAAATCCAATTGTGATTGTGTGTGTAATTGCAGCCCTGGTTCCCTGGAGTCATGTAGCCACGCAGAGCTATGCTTCATTTAAATGATCCTCGTTTACAGCAACACACACGCGGAAACACACAACCCCCCCCCAACCAACCTCCCTCCCGTAGGCCGATTAGCGGCGGCGGCTCGTTAGAACCAAAACGAAATAATGCCAACATCAGGTGGAACCGGGCCAGGCTCCATTATCAAGCGGGTGATTGATGGTCGTGCGTCCGAGCAGCCCGAGCGCCGCCCGCAATCTAGATTCAATAAAAGCCGGCCGGGCTCGATCTGATTTATCCGCTGCAGCGGGGCTACAGGGGCCGGCCTTTTACCCGCGTCCCATTACACTTCTGAAAGAAACAATTCATTGGGATAATCGGGGCGGACCGGAGGAGGTCGCCAGCCCCTGGAGATGATATTAAGGAGGCGCGTGAGATAGGTTATTAAAATAGAGTGTGTGGCAGCAGAAAATGGGGCGTGGGGGGGTATAGAGACATCAGAGTGTGTCCAAGTGTGTGTGAGGAATTCTGTAGAATAGTAAACTGAAGGTGGAATGATATCGGCTTTGAATGTCTGATATCGAAACAAATCCTGAAGCATTGAGTATTGGCAGATATTGATACAATCTGTAAATTAAACAAAAAACTATTCATTTATTTATTTACTTGAATATTATAATATTCAAGTAAATACTGAAGGCTTGTGTACTGGTGGACACAGATCCAATTATGCTTTATAAACAATAAAATAAAAGTACCACACATAATGACAAAGTACTACAGTAAAGCCAGATGTCTTTTATCCAATCTCTCAACCACAATGACTTCAAAACGGTTCTTAACAACCATTTATGAACTTATAGACCACTATAAACAATGCTTATATATATATTGCATTGACTTACATCCCACACTACACAAGATTTCCACAAGAAGGACTCAACCAGCAAAGAGCAGAGAAAGTATAAACATAAAAACGATCAATAGATATAAATAAAAAAACATAAATATGTCTATATTGTATTGAATTTTTGCTGAAAAAAAGCTCCTAGAAGTACCTCAACTGACCACTAGGGGGACATGGCCCACAGGCTGAAAAACTGCAGCAGATAAAACACTGTTTTGGGTTTTTTTTTTGGTTTTTTTAAGGCTTCTGCTTAATGACGGGGGCTTTAAAGAATCAGAGGCTGGACAACACTGCGATACGGAAACGTCTGCTGTGAAATTATTTCATGCAGTGGATTGATTGGTTGCAGGTGAAAAGAAATGCGAGCAAACAAACAAACACACACCAGGCAGAGGTGAAGAAATGTGTTCAAATGGCTGAAGCAGAGGAGGGGTTTACACAGCGTTTCCTCAGGCTGTGGTATTGATCAGGAAAGACCCTTCTTCTAGCTGCGGGGCCTTTTTCGGCAGACTCCTGCGCGGAGGAGGAGGAGGAGGAGGAGAAGGAGAAGAAAGCTACCAGGCTGTTTTCCTCCTTAACGTCCAGCAGGAGAAAAAGGCAGATGATCAGACGGAAGTGTTATGAGAGCGCAGGATGGAGGTGAGCACCAGATCACGTGCAGCGCCGCTCAGAAGACTCAAACTGGCGAGACTTGATCGGCCTCTAGCTCATAGTCGAGCAATTAGTGCCCGACAGAGAGACAGGAATCCTCCCTGGAAACCAGGTCTCATCTGCCTGTATCTTCATCTTACAATCTTCTCCCACCTCAAAATAGACCCCTAAACCATTACCGAGCACCTCTCACACACACACACACTCTCCACTCCAGCCTAAGGCCTCTCAATCAAACCAGACACCAGCCATCCCAGTCCTCCGTGATTAATTACTTTGGTCTGACTATCAAACTGTGTGTGTGTGTGTGTGTGTGTGTACAGAGGTAGAACCCTCTATCAGGGAAGCCCCTGCAGCAGCCACACACACCACTTCTCACCTCCCTCAGCTTCCCTTGTTCCTGACTCATTTAATCCAGATGTGTGTTGGGGGAGGGGGTGTTAGATTCTCTGCAAAAAAATGACCTGCGAAACCGTCTTAAATTCGATTAATGCGTCTAATAATTCTCATTGTGCTGTTCTGCACAAATGACAGCAGAGTGTTCGGTCCTCAACGGTAACAGATAGATAAACAAATAAATATAAAGAAGAACACAGAGAGTTCCGTCTGCCTTAAAGAAACAATTTTAAAAATTGCGTGGATTTTACTTAAACTACTGCATTTTTTTAGTTAAAAGAAATCATGCCCTATTTATTTGTTTACTTAGCCACTGCTCATTTCTTCATATTTTGCTTCCAAAGATCCAGACTTTCTTGTATTTTTAATGTGGTCTTGAGGAACAGTTCTCCAGGTTTCCTGAAGGACTTTCAAAGACTCTCGTTTTCTGTCCAGTCCCTGAACCCGACCAGTGTCAGGAGAATTTGCTCATGACATGTCACACAGTGATCTACGTATGAAGCATTCAAGCATAACAAAAAACCCAACCTAAGGCTTGAACCGGTGAAGAAACAGGAGCAGATGATTCCAGATGATCAGGCGGTGATCAGTATACTGGTGGTGCTGAGTGGCTGGAACAAGGTGAGCAAAACATAAAGAAATGAGGGGAGACTTTTGCCCAACATTGTAAATAATGAATAAATACATTCCCTTTTTGTACATGTTTAAACTGCTACAAATTGGTCCTTTTAGTTTAAGAGAAGACTTGATCCCTAATGGCGAATGGGCTCATTAAAATGATTAATGCTAATGTAATTATTGAAAGGTCCTGTGAAGCTCTACTGCTAGTGCAAACATTAGACTGCTGTCGCTTGAATGAAACAAATGACGACAGTAATGTTTTCAATCATTATTGACCTGTGGGACACTGCTGTTGGTTGTTTGTGTGTTTGTGTGTAGCTCTTTCTGTGAGTAAGAGTGAGGACAAATGCTGTTCGTCTGTCTGTGTGTGTGTGTGTGTACGTGTGGGTGTGCGAGTGTGTGCGCGTGTGTGGTTAAACTATCACTACAGCTTTAGCGTCTTTACGCATACTGTGTGAGATTGAGGACAAATGCTGTTTGCGTATGTATTGTGTGTATGCATGAGTGTGTGGTTAAACTAACACAGCAGCTTTAGCTTAAAGACACAACATACAGTGAGCATGAATGCTGCTTGTGTGCTTGTGTGTAAATAGGTGTGTGTGCATGTGTGTGGCGCACAGGCACGCCACTCAAAGGGAATCTGAATGTCAGGCCCGGAGGAAGTGTGATAAATCAGCAGCTTGCCGGATGACAAACATAATATGAGCCGCCATGCCGCACAATCGGAAAAACGTCCCTTTGAATCAGGTGGTGCGAAGCGGAGCCCGCGGCCCAGAAACGCAGCACAAATGGTGCACAAACGGCCAAACACCTGTTTATAAAGCCACTCGGCCATAAAGGACGAAGAGCAGAAACGGGAGCGATGCAATTACTCATTAAAGTACACCCAGCCCTGCTGGCCCCTCATCAGACCGGTGAATGAGGGCAATGGGTTAAAGACGTGGAAACGCAGGTCCCAACACGACCACTAGGTGGCACAGTGCGCAGAGCTTTGGGGAGGGAGAGCACTGCAGGAGCGTATGCCGTCTCTGAGCGGCCTCGCACACGCGGCTCGATTAAAACCACTTCATGTACATCTTGTAAGGCATAATTTGCTTCAGGGAAATTAGAGTTGAGCACGAATTTAATTTGTACAATGACAGAAATGGGTGGAAGCAAGAGCCTGAACCGGGCGCAATTAGAGGCGCTTCGGAGGAGCCTTCGCGAGCGCAGGCCTAACCCGAAAGGACATCTGCTGCTCCCTAAACCGAACCTAGCATTCGCTCCCATCCTCCAACAACCGTGGCCTTGGCTTGTAGAGAGAGAAAACAAAGTAAGTAAGTAAGTAAATAAATAAATCCAGAATAAGGATGCAATTAAATAAATGAAAGCATTAGAACAATGGACTAATCAAAACAACAACAACAAAAATTTACCCAACACTGTCACATTCAAGCACGGCGCAAATAATATCCATTAATTATTAATGGACCAAACAATTAGAAAGAGATATCATATCAATACGATGAATAATTCATAGGAAGCCGTCTTGCCAGATTTCTATTTTAGATTTGCACTGCGCTCTCATAAGAGCCTCTGCAGACGAGATCAATGGCTCTGTGTACACAGAGATGTTCTAATAGTCAATTACACGGTCGTTAAGTCAACCTCCGCCGACCTGGAAAGCACTGGAGAGGAAACACACACACACACACACACACACACACACACACACACAAACACATGACCATGAAAAGGAGCAAAAATAAACAAACAAAAAGCGTTTCATCTCATCTCCATGTAGTGTGTGAAACAGACGTTCGAGTCAGGCACAGAACTCCGTTTCTGTTGTGAAGGCTCTGAGAGGACAGACGTTCCCAAGCAACACTTTATTCAATTATTCCAGCAATATAAACACTTTTAAAGGGAATCAAACCCCACACAGAATGTCACCCCGCATCACTATCAAAAACGCAGCCCTGTATGATGAAATATTCAACTTCTGCCCGGCACCCCCTTCAGCCCTGCGCCGCTAGAACTGCTTTATTTGGGCCCCAGATCCGACAGCGGCCCCTCTCGGAGAATAATCGGAGGCTATCTCTGTAATTATCTAAGTGAATATTGGAGATCCGGTTAGGCAAACGAGATGCAACTGGGAATTTTTTATTTTCATCACAACTCGCTGAAAATTCTGGCAGCTCTATACTGTTTTATTAATGAGGATTTGATGCAAAACTGGAAAACACGCATACACACATCTGCATTCCCTGGCTACTGGTGTGTTTAGACTGAAGAACTGAGGGTTCTAACCTCTCCATTGCACTGAAGCCTGCTAACTTTTGATGCTATAGCTGCTGCAGAGGTGCACTGGTCCACGTGGAAGACCTAGTGGGTGAGGGGTGCAAGAGGGCAGGCTAAGGAACCGGTTCTACAATCAATGAAAGCAGTGCTGGCCCAGGATGTGTTGTGTTCAGCAGAGTTTGGTGATGTTTCTCCTCACTTGATGAAACCTGGATAAGTTGGTGGACCATCATAATACGATTCTGGATAATGGACCATCAGGACCACAGTTCTGCCCATAAAAAAATCAGGCAGACATTGTTTTTCAATGATTTTCCATCTGTAAAAATAAAGTTTAGCTTCTTTTAACGAACCAAAATAAGCTCTACAGCCTCCTGTGCTTCTAGTAATACACTGCAATCTGTCCGAATGACAGCTTTGTATTATATCAACTACATTATAAATGACATATCCACACATTTTAATAACTGACGGAGCAAACAATAGGCCAGGGGTCAGCAATATTATCTGCAAAGATTGGACTGAGTTTTGGGGAATCTGGAGATCAAATCAACACCTCGAACTCTTTGAGATGTTCTTCAAACCACTCCTGAACAGTGTGTGAGGGGCCACACCTTCCACATGATGTAAATAAAAAACTCCATGGTCCAGAAATGATGTCCACTGTAGGAGCTTCCAGTGATGGACAGGTCTTACTCAGCCACGCAGCCGGCGCTGCACTGTGTTCTGATCCCTTTCTATCAGAGCAGCAAGATGTTTCACAGCAGATCTTTCGTGGGGTCAAAACAGACAGGCTTGTCTTTACTCCCCTTGGTCATCAGTGAAACTCGGGCGCCCATGAACCTCTTGCCAGTTCTCTGGTTCTCCTTCCTTGGAGCTCTTTTGTGGGTTCTGACCACTGCACACCGGGAACCTCCCACAAGACCTGCCGTGTTGGGGCTGTTCAGTTTGGTTCTTGTCAAAGTGTGTCAGATCCTTATACTCTCCACTTTCCCGTATTTAATCAAATAAATACGTTAAATTCCTTCCAAACAGATTCCTTCCAAGCAATTTAGCCACATTTAAGCCAAGCATAAATAACTTTCATTAAATATTAATGAACCACTACCGAGACACTACCAAAGCAGTGAATAATTATCTATAATTTATCATTTATTTCTTCATGATTTATTAATTGTCTGCTTTAGGCAGAAGAACTTGAGACTTTAAACCTCGACACAGTTCTGATTTGATCACTTTGCAGGCTCTCTGACCTGAACTAACTTCTGGGAGTGAAACGTTACAATGATCACCACTGAATGTCCAACCTATAGAGGTGTGATATGGAGGATTACGAATGTGAAGAGTGAGGAGGGTGTGAAGAAGGCCTCTGCTGTTTTCAAGGCTAGGACAACTCTTCTTGCTATAGCCTGCAAGCCAGCCTTGAATCTTCAAGGCTAGCCTTGAGTTCATGGGTCTCTGGACCTCAACCTGGTTTAGCGCTACCAGGCCGTGCCAGAAGCTTGGGAAGCCTCGGACACTCATCGAGGTCGTCACGACAGGTTCACCCAAGGCCAAACGGAAGGAAGAGAGAGAGCGAGGGAGCGACGAAAGAGGTTGAGAGGGAAAGAGAGAGCAAAAGATCTCATAGCCACAAGTCCTGCGGTTCAAACCGAGCTTTGATGTGTTGAGCTAGGTGACCTTTTCACGCACAAAAATACGTTCGCGAAGGAACCAGGCGGCTAAATATTCAAAAGGGCTCAGGAACTCTGTAACACATGCAATGGAGGAAAAGAAGAAAGAAGAAGGGAATAAAAACATCTTATTCCTCTCAATCTGACCCTTCCCTCTTGATCCTGTTTCATCTCTTCTTTCTTGCACCCTATTCTTCTCATTCACAGTCCCATCTGCCCCCACACTATCAAACTCCCATAGTGCAACCTCTCCTCTCATCCCTCTCTTTTTCTCCTCTGTTGGTCCTGCGCTCCCCTGTTGCTCCCACAGTGGGGCCTTTGAGTCATTATAATAACATTTGAGGAAGCAGGCGGTGTGTGGTGTTTGTACATCTGTCAAATGGAAGTGTGTGTGTGTGTGTGTGTGTACGTCCTTGGGTCTATAAGAGACAAAAATATGACAAGACCTTCAATATATGCACTGATGGCAAACATGATTGTTTTAGCTGTTTAATACACTCCCAAGAGAAACACACTATTTACTAAGCACTCAGAAGAATAGACAAAAATATGTGGGGAAAAAGTATCTGGACACGATACTAAAATATACACATGTGCAAAGGTTAAAATTCATCTGGACCATAACATCACTGAGGATTTCTTAGGGAACTGAAGATTTACCAGGAAGAATAAGCCAAATCTGAGGCACAATGCTGCGGTTCAAATAGTGTGTGCGTCTGAACGCTTGTTTCTCGACACCAACATTAGACACATTACACTACTGTGTACTGTAATACTACTTTCTGCCTGTCACTCAGCATTCAGCACCACCAGTATACTGATCACCTGGAGTCATTTCTTCACTGGTTCAGGACTTAAGTTAGATTATCGTTGTTCTGATTGAATGATTCATACGTAGGTCACTGTGTTTCTTAACAAACATTCCTTTGAAACTGGTCAGATTTAGGGACTGGACTGAAACTGGAGAAGCCTAGAGAACTGTTCCTCAAGACTACATTAAAATACAATAAATACAGGCAGTCTGTCTCTTTGGAAGTAAAAATACGAAGACATGAGGGGACTTTTCCACAGTCCTGTATGTTAACGCCAACTAGCCTCTTCTGCTTATGAGCTTTCAAAGACTGAAAGTTTAGAATCCAACCCTTGTTTAGAAGTTCTCCACTTAATTCCATGATCGATGAGAGAAAAATAATTAAACAAAATGTGAGAAGAGGAGTTCGCTGCGTAAAAGCAATGGGGGAACCCAGGAGGCTCTGATGAATAAAGGTGAATAGGATCAGTTTCAGCTCTGAAAAGTGCCAGAGCTGGATCCCATTGAGAGTGAATGGGGAGAAAGGAGGACCCCCGCGCATGAAACGCGAACGGCGGCCGCCGATCGGCCGACGCACACAAGGTGACGAACAAAGGCGGCCACTTAGAAGAGAATGGGAGGCTGCACGGAGCAGGCAGGTCTCAATGGAGCCCCAGCAGGAGCAGCGCTAGCACTTAACAAACATCTCGCACAAAGGATCCAGAGACACGGTGGTCCCGGGATTGTGCTCAGTCAAGCGCTGGTGGTTAAGCCCAGGAAAGAGTTGCAGGTCAGGGGTGCAGAGGCGGAGCCACAGGGCTGGAAGGGGTGGTCCTGTCCGGCTTCAGAAGGTTTTGTATTCTTCTTCTCTTTCCATGATTTTACGAATATCTTGAGATCTTTGAATCCTGCCCTTAGTTTGCAAATAAAGTTGTTTTTTTTTTAAATATAGAAAGCAGATATCTGCTTATGCTTTACCCATATTCATTTCCTTCAATTTACTCTTGATTTTGTGTGACTAATACCTAGATTTTAACCACATTTGGTAGTCAAATGCACCTCCAGCTGTTCGGATTGAAATCCGATTGTTATTGATGTATTATATGCAAATCGGCTCAATACCAATTGCTCCTTTTTTCTGCTCTATTCAAAAGAAACACATTTTCACGACATTCACTGTTCGCAATAGTTAGCCTTCTGTGTCATCACCATCATGAACCACATGCGTCAAAACACAATATATTATAACAAACTACAACAAACAAAGGAGGTCAACTTTAGGCTCTATTTAGGCCAAGGTGTTTGACTAAAGGCTGGCAAAATAGGCTACCAATTAAACTCAGAGGAAGCACTCATTACAGGAGATGTTCTTTAGCTGCGGTGCATCAGTTAAGCAGGGACAGTTCAAGAGGGGGCACCCTCTTCCTCACAAGCAGAACAGTGGGTGGGTGGGAATCGAGGGGGTCTGGCTGTCTACTGAAGCTCTGTAGAGACAAATGCATTCACTCATCTAGCTACAATGAGTCTCAGGTCACCTGAAGTGGTTTAAAGGAGTCCTGAGTATGTCTTTACATAGATTAACCGATATAACCCTGACATAACCCTCAAAACGCGACCAGGCGCAAACAGAGGTACAATGTCATTCTTGGTGTGAAGAGCAGGTTTGACTCCAATGGTTATTTTCTTAACAAAATACTATTAAAAAGCCTTTCGTTGAACCTTCTTTGGCACAAAAGTGGTCCAAACACAACACTTATGTCAATATTACTTATCTACCATTTCATTCTCTATTACGTGTAGTAATGAACTCGATATGGAGTGCTACTCCAAATCACTACTTCATGTTAACTAGTGTATTACAATCGTATTTATATCCACCTCTATTACAGACCAGAGCATTTCGTGACTACAGCATAGTTATCGGCTTTGTGTCTGTGCAGTCAGAACATGAGCAATTTTTTTAGGGATTAATCAAGTTTTCTGATTCTGAAAGGTTTGGATGTTTGTTGATAAATCCTGCCCTGCATTGTCAGGAAGACTGAACTGATACACAAACACTTCTTTATGATATCATTCTGCTCTTGTTTTTTTAAATCATCACAATGCAAGCTATTTTGTTTCCAAATTAGTGATGAGCCACACTTTCGCCCTGTCATGAGGGGAAATATGTTTCCAATAAAGTGGCGTCGAGGGGAACGAGATTCAAGAGGAAGAAAGTGTAGCCAGCCACGACCCCCATGGAGGCACCTCCACAGCCTTGTCTCTCTCTCCCTCTCTCTCTCTTCTCTTAATGCTTATTTTCATCACTTTGCTTAAAATATTGATAATCAATTAGCGCTACGTCTGTTTTGTTACAGAACCGGTGTCATGGTCTATCACGCTGTCAGAGCCAATTCGCAGCTCGTTCAAAGTTCATTTTTCCCCCCTCTTCCTCGGCTGCGCTCTCTCGCCTTTGGAGGAGTCATTAAGCTGGGGGAACGTAGCCTGGGGTGCAATCACCTATTCTCTTTCATTACGGGCAAGATAGGGAAGGTGAGGGAGATTATTAGAACTTTGGAATGATCACAAAGCTCTGCGAGGGCCTGTCAGATCCCCCCTACGTGTAATTCATCTGGTCCGCATGCGCCCTCCCCATTCCCCCCACCCCCCTCCACCTTCGTTTCCCTCTCTGGGCACCCTCTCTCCACCTTCCTCCTCCAATCCCACCTCCAGCGATGGCAGAAGGGGGGCTCAAAGATGGACATTATTCATGAATGTGCTGAATATTCCAGCGGCACAAAAACAGAGAAGCGGACGCCTCTGGTGACTCTAAAATAAAACCGAGCACAAATTAGGGGCAAGGGATAAAGGGCATGGCCTCTTACTCAACTGCATGGGAACAGGGCAGAGGTCTGGAGAATTCTGATCATCGTGATGATGATGATGATGATGATGATGATGATGATTATGGTTATGGTGCAGCTTAGAAAAGGATGAGAACCACATCTTGATCAGGAAACGACAGAAGTCGATTAACTGAATAGTAGACAGATATGTCTCTGTCACTACTTATGCAATAGTCTTCTCATATGTAATATCCCTACTTATGTCAATGTTAAGTCCAGTAATGAACTGTTTAAGCCTTTTTAAAGCACCTAGGCATAAATAAAGCCTGGACTATATCCCATTTTGTTGTTTTAATGCAAATGGTTCATGATGGTGAGGACACAGAAGCCTGATTTGCATATTATACATTGTTTTTTAATCTGAACAGCTGGAGACGCATTTGACAAATGGGGTTTAAATCAGGTTTTAAATTCAGATCGGACGTAAACAGGGTCATGGTTGGACGTGAATGTGGGTAAAGAATCAGCCTCGAAAACACGTTCCTCCATCCAAAGACAACCATAATATTACTGAAAACAGGTTGAGCTGAATCTGCTGAGCTTTCTGAGAGGAGGGACGGGATCTGTGTAATTCCTGTGGTTTCTGGAGGTGAGAGCATGAGAAATGCGGGTTATCAGACGAGTGGTGGGCCAGAGGAGTCCGAGCTGATATCAAAAAGATAGGCGAGGAACGTGCAGCTGGTTTTGTTGGCCAGTGTAGCCATGTTTAAACGGACCAGAGGGCTGTCTGGAGGAGGATGATGTTTGGAAAGGGGAAAGAGGAGAGAAGAATCACAGTCTAGGTCAGGCTCTCTCGCCTGCTCTCGCAGGTAACAATCCCCTGAGTGTGTTTCCACATGAAAGCCAAGCCCTCGGTTTCTTTTGCGAGCTCACATACTTCCTGTTTGCACTGCGGGAGCAAACAGCACTGCAGGGGGTGTGCTCCAGAGTGTGTGAGGAGAGGCTGGAGCTCACAAGCACCTCAACTGGAAAGAAAATACAACTGATAGACACATCGCCACATCAACCCTGATCTGAGGGAAAAGAAACATTTCTAATAACTCTTTAAGATAGTCATCCATAACAGGTTCAGACACATCAGACCACTTTAGACTCAAAATATATTAACAGCATTGGTCATTTCTGTATGAATGTGTATTACAAACAGCAGGCAGCTGTGCCTTGAGCCACCAAAGAGCCAGTTTCTTATGTTTTTTACTGTAATCTTGAGGAACAGTTCTTCAGGCTTCCTGAAGGACTTTCAAAGATTCTCATTTTCAGTACAGTCTCTAAACCTGGCCAGTTTCAGAGGAATGTTTTTGCTTGTTTGTTAAGCCACACAGTGACCTAAATATGAATCAAACAAAACAAAGCACAACAAAAAAACAGATGATTCCAGGTGATCAGGACAGTGGTCAGTATACTGGTGGCACTGAATGCTGAGTGGTTGGAACACCTTTTTCTTTTTTTGTTAATTAGCTTAGCATCAGTACTAATGTATGCAAACAACACTGAAATGCTTTAATACTGGTGCCCTATAAATTTAGCCCAAAGTTCAGGACTGTCCAAAAGGAAACTCCACCAGCTCTTGTCCTAGCTCACAGACTTTGCTTCAAGATTAAGTCACCCAGCTAAATTGAAATATCCTGCTGTGTCAATCAGTCTCCAGACCTGGGCACGCCTGCTTAAGATGAGCCAGCAGATACTGAATGACTCAGTCACCAAAGAATGTTATCGGCTTTCTCTTTTCTGTTTTGATTATGACGACTCATGACATGTTGGTGTTGGCATTAAAATTGGATGTCTAGTGTTCAATTCTGATTTGCACAATGACTGGTCGGCAATAAAGAAAAGAGAAGAAATTGTGAAATACATACATTTGCTATAGTGTAGATACAACAGTCTACAGCAAATTAATATGAACCATCATGTCAAAAAATTCTCAAAACAAAAACAAAAAAAAAACAAGCATGGAATATTATTTAATCGTAAATTTTTTTTGGGTCTTATAGTTGGGCGGAAGTGCTGGGAGCCAAAGACTCTTGTGTCCAGAAGCTTCAGAAGACCGTGATCCTTCTCTGCTCAGAACTGGGTCATTAACCGCATTCCTATTATCCAATCTGCTACTCGTGAGGCCTTTCAGACTCTCCAGCCAGGGGTTTGCCTGTTTTCCTCCATTTGGAAACAAATGGGGCTGGAATACTGTGTGCATATGAGACCCAAAATAAAAAAGAGGGAGCAGCTTTAAACTGCGCTTCACCCGCCATATCAGCAGGCCTTTGACAGGGTCTGAAATGGGCGTCTGGCTGCAGCCGCCGTTTATTGCGAATGGCAGACGAAGTTGGCCGTGGCAGTTGGAGGCGAAATGAGGCCTGACAGCTATGTCAGGGCGTTCTAGGCGTTCAGTGGCAGGGCGAGAGATTCGGCGCAATTCTGCGCCTTTCATCTCCCAAACGCAGGGCGCGCAGGCTCCCGAAGTCTCCCAAGAAAGAGAAAAAGAGAAGAAATAATACATTTTTTAGGGAGGGGGGAGAAGGGGAAAAAAGCTTGTGCATGGACAGGAATGACAGATGATTCTCTGCCCCGTCAAAATGGGGAAAGTAAATTTGAGGGGAAGGGGGAAGAAAGAGTGGGTGGCAAGCAGTGTATGATGAGCCGGACGCACAGCAAACATGTCAGGAGACGTTAGAACGGCTGGTGGAAAAACAAAGCAGAGAAAAAACAACAAGGCTGGCCTTCGCGCTTTCCCCCGTCTTCTCCAGCGCTCCCTGCCGCTCGCCTCACCGTCACACCGGCTCCTTTTCATGCTCTCCTTGGCTGTAGCTGAGGGCTATTATCCTAGCCCCCCCAACCCAGCAGAGCCCAATGCCCCTATCCACAGTGGATCACTCAGAAATCCCCCCGACAGAGGAGACTGAGGAAGACGATGGGCAATATGGGGGGGGATGAAAACAAGGAGGTCGTCTGGTTCCAAAACAAACTACAATACAGAATAAGCGTACAAGTGACCTAGAATACAATATAACGAAGCACTAGTGAAGAAACAGGTGCAGATGATTCCAAATGATCTTGTAGATGATTCCAGATGATGGTGCTGCATGCTGAGCGTTTGGATCTCTGCACTTTGCAGCTTGTCACAGCCTGCTTCCATTTCTTTCATTCTATCTACTCAACCTAATCAGCTCTTTACTCAAAGACTAAAGAGATGGTTGTTAACTTCAGGAAGAGCCCAGTGTCCCACACCCCACTGTGCTTCACACTGCTGTCTGTCTCAACGGCAGATCCGTTGAAGTTTCTGGGTGTGCACATGGCAGACGACCTTTCCTGGAACTTGAACACCACCACCATCACAAAGAAAGCCCAACAATGTCTCCACTTCCTTTGCAAACTGAAGAAGGCCAACCTCCCTCCTCCCATACTCACGTCATTCTACAAGGGGACCATTGAGAGTGTTCTCTGCGGCTACATCACTGTCTGGAATGGTAACTTCACCTCTGCTGAACAGAAGTCCCTACAGCGAAGAGTGAGAACTGCGGAGAGAATTATTGGGGTCCCTCTTCCAGTCATCTCCCACCTCTACGAAAAACACACCTTCCACTGAACAGCATAGCGAAAGACACTTCCCTCACATGTACCGCTGTCTCTCCTTCCATCTGAGAGACGGTTCCGCAGTATTAGAACTGTAACTGCCAGACACTGCAAGCTTCTTTCCCCAAGCGGTCAGGGCCCTTAACTCATTGCCACCAAAGGACTGTTAAACCCAGCAACACAAAACACCTTTTGTAGACACAATTAACTCAAAAGACTACAGACTGGACTGTAACACAGAATACTCATGTATTGTATACTCTTACATTTACCCAATCCTGGTATTTTTAATACCAGCAGCACATGCCAGTTTACTATAATGGCACTCTTGCACTTTTTATTGCAACTGTAACTTAGTTTTACATTTACGGCATTTATCAGACGATCCAAAGCGACTTCCATTCCCTGACTACAGGGGGCAGTGTCCCTGGAGAGGTGGAGTGATGAAAGTAGGATTCGAACCCATGACCTCTGGGGTAGAGGCAAGTATTTGTTTTTTTTTGACAATAAACAAATGAATCTTGAATCTTGAATCACTATGTCAAAGACAGTTCGACGGGCAGAAAATGCCTTTTGCACAAGCAAGGGATTTCGAAGCAAAAATAAAGAAATACGACTTTTGCACAGCGCTGAATGTAAGAAGACATCAATAATTCTAAAGAATTACAGCCTCAGCACCGATATCTTTGGCCTGGAAAGGGACAGCAGGGGCGGAACAAAACAGGGATAAAAATTAAAAATATCATTTATTGACTAATTGGATCATTGTGGCATTATGCCAGCATTCTACACCTTACCATAATTTTAAATATCTATTTGCCCCATGTATGTCTTTGGACAGAAATAAACAGGTGATACTTAAAACGCAGTGCAACGCTGACATCAAATCTGATCTTCACCACTTCAAAAGTGCAGGAGAGGAAACGTGTTTAGTGAGAAGCAGAAATTATGAATTTATCAACAATATCTGGGTAAAGTAATGGACATAAACAGTCTTTGATAGAATAAGATAAACAATAAAAGGTCATGGAAGGTCATTCACTGTCATTTCTTCCTCTGATCCTCTACATATTCACTTCATTCTTTGCACATTTATAATCAGCACGGTTTGTCATGAGTATGTTTCTGAGTCGGATGAATGGATCTGCCACCATTTCTGTAGACAGCAATCATGACAACCATGAAATTTTACTGAGCATTTCGGTTTCAGGTGGCTTATTTCTTTTTTTGAGTCACTAATAGGCCACAGCGATGACATGTGATGCCATTGGGTAAATGATGGGAAAAGCGCTCCATAATCTGAATGCAGGTTTTGTAGGATCCTCCCTCGAATGCACACGGAGAGAAATCAATTTTGCATTTTCCCGATCGTGTATTTAAGCTCGTTTGTCAGGGCAGGAGTGCTGAAGATCCATCTGAAACAAAACAGGGCTTTAAAGACGTGGTCCTGAATGCGAGCAGTCAGAAAAGCTCGGCTTCCACTCTGCACTTTAGGGGTCCGCGAATGCGGCCTTTACATTCGAGTCATCTAACAATCCCTGCTTTTTCAATTTGTAAGATCTTTGGCTGCATCCCTCTCGAGCGAGGTATGAAATTAATCTTTATCCCCTGTTTTGTTGCTCTGGCTCTTCGCTCACAATGCGTGTTGGTAATTAGCTCTGCGGTTTGGTTCCAGCATTTTTTTTTTCCGCGGCGGGCGCCTCCGTGTGCCAACTCTTTCGCCTTTTGTTCCACCGGTTTCATGCCGCCCACTCTGGTCCGTCTCCGCTGAGCTTCCCTCCTCACACCCACACAGGGCGTTACACAATTCCACCTTAAAAGGGCCCTGTTTTAAAACCCCATTACTTAGCCCCCGTTGTTTTGTTTCACACAATTAAAAAGAGCTCTCCCCTCCCCTTCATATTATTTACTGAAGCGAGAAGAGCCTCTTTTCTCCTATCCCCCCTTCCCCCGCTCCCACTCGCTCCCTCGGCCTTGGACGCATGGAAAAGGATGAGAGGAAGGCTACCGCGGGCTGGCTAATTCAGGGGGCCTTTTTGTTTGCATATAGGCTTACTTTAGGCTCTGTTTCAAAGCACTCGAGCCCCGGCGGCTAATCCGAGCGAGCAGCTAACTTTAAATAAAGATCAGTCATGGGAGAAGCCGGGAGAGGACGCCCCGACACACGGCAATTTACTGCCGGGGGGTCAAAAGGCCAAGAGTACGCCGATCCTGAGACACTTCGGAGGGCGACTCATCAAAACTTAAAGAGCGGGAGAGATTTATGAAGCCTGTGACTGACACTTCAGAGACGAGGCGAGATCATGCTGGAGGAGTTTATCAAGCTCCATCATATGACTGAATAAAAAATTCTCACATGCTCAATTTTTAGATCTGAGAAGACGAGCTGAGCAGTAAAGATGCGCAACAGATGACGAACAGGTATGCTTTGGGTGGTCTAGTCAAGTGAGGAACATCAGATTCTTCAATCTAAGAGGCAAAGCAACAGTTTCTGACATCAAATGGCCCACTGTTATCCTTATGTGTCCATCTGATTTGGTAAGTCCCAAGTGGGAAATTTAATCTGAAACATTCCCGATGTCTCAGAAAGTCTAAGGAGCCTCACCAACCACAATTAGAACACAGTCAACTGGGGTGGGACGTTATTCCTAGGTCCACCTCCCTAGGAAAAATGTATCCACACATTTAGATCAGCATGTCAGGCAATCCTATAATCAAGTAGATTACAGATAGAGCCCGACCGATATTATCGGCCGATATTAGGCATTTTCTAAACTATCGGTATCGGCATTTATAATGGCCGATAAATGAATATTTCAAAAATAAAATAAAAGCGGACGAAACACCCTTCAACCATGTCATGA
>JBBPDC010000039.1:25410275-25421389 GCA_037974485.1 Hemigrammopetersius urotaenia | reverse complement strand
TGGAAACCTCGACAAGACTAAGGCTGTTTGCTGTTTGCAATGCGGAGTTAGTTTACTGTAGGAGCTGAGAAACCCGTCATTATTTGGGGAGCACATATATTCTGAAGGCCTTCGGCAGAATTCAAATGAGCCATTTTAATCTAGATTAATCTACATTCATTCAAAGATTACAGTGAGATTAATCTAGATTTAAAAAAAATAATCTATGCCCACCACTAATTATTATATTAAATGTTACCAGTGCCTCTCAGGCCTAGTTCTAAAATGCTTATAAAACTGCATGTCTAGCTGGTACGTTATTGATATTATAAGGTTAGGACTGGTGCCGATTGGCTCTTCCTGATGTTCCTTGTCCCTCCCTTTCCCGGCAAACTTTCTCCCAAAGATCCTGTGACTCCATCAGAGCGACAAGCCATTCAAAATGACTGACAGCCATGGGCCACATCATCACATCACAGCATCCCCCAATCACATTAAGCCGTGCTGCTTCGGGGCGGCAGCAAAACAGAAGCACTGAAAATGAGAAAAACGGGTGGAAACTGGTTTAGCTCATGCTCACACACATTACACCAGAGGACAGAGGAGACCGGTCCTGAGCGAGTGATGGTGGTGTAAAATGGTCTGGCTATGGGGGAGGGGCGGAGGAATGCAATGGCGGGCCGGTGGGACTGTGAAGACACCACATTTAGAGAACAAAACTGGAGCTAGATGGATGAGGACAACTATGCCGTCTCTGTCTCGACCCCCCGCTGCATCCCACTGGCACAGAGGATAGAGTTGCCGCGAGTGGGGGGTAATGAAGAAGAGAGCCAGAGGAGGTGGTGCGAGGGCTCTGTTCACTAAGAGTGAAGAAATGCATCATGTGCTAGTTTTGGGGGACTGAAATGAAATTATCTTGCTATTTTCAACCAGAAAGATGTAAGAGGAGCTTTTGTGTGTTGTGTTTATTGTGTGTATTGTGAATAAACCGTGTCTCTGGAGCAGACCAGGGCATTTCCTAACGGAGCTGGTGAAGGACGTCCAGTTCTCACCTGCTCTTCTTGTCTCTCCTCCACTGTCACGGAGGTAATTTATCCTTATCCTGTATCAGTGAGGACAGTTACGGAGGTAGTACAGGGTCTAAATGTATGCAGCGTGAGCGAGAGACTGTTTTACTCAACACTGAGAGTTTGAGAATTAGAGTTAGAGGGAATGAAAGAGAAAACGATGAACAAACTCCTACCCTTGCTTTTCCTTTTCCTTTGCTTTTGTATCACTCTCTTTCCCTTTCTCTCGTTCTCTGTCCCGTCCTCTCTCTCTGTCTCTCTCTCTCTCCTTGTCCCGGGTCTTGCGCTGGCTGCGGTCGCGGTCTCTGTCTCGGTCTCGGCTGCGGCTGCGCCTCCTGCTGGACCTGCCGCTGCTGCGACTGCGGGACCTGCGGTGACGGGAGCGAGACCTGCACACACATACACAAACACACAAAACGGGTGAAACAAACAAATGAAACGAAGCTCGACAAGATACAAACTTTCATTACAAGAAATCAGAAATGCGTAGACAATTGTAACTGAGTGGTGTTGAAGTGTAAAAATATACACTGTAAGTGAAGTTTTTAACTGATGTGTAAGTTCATGAAGGAGTTCCACCAAAAATAACCTCCTTTGCCTTTACCACAGCAGCACAGATTCACTACACCCTTTCCAGCAACTTTTGGAAATAACAAACCCTCCCAGGTATGGAATAAGGAGCGGTGACACGTCTCGTATTAAACAGCGCCGAGTTTAAGGTCCAGCGCAAGCTGCGAACTGGAATATATAGATCGGTCCTGTCCGACTGATATCCGATGACGGACTTACGACTATATCAGACCTGATACTGATATCACATCGGATCGGGCCCATCTCTAGTTAACATTTAAAAAAAACTGTATCCTTAACCTGTTTAAAAATTCAAGGGTGGATCAAACTTCTGACATCATACGTTGTGATGAATTGTGAATAATGTGAATAATATGAGAAAGAACAAGTGCATTTCGAGTTCAGTGTCGCTCTAATGCAGAGGTTAAACAGGCTCTACTGTCCAATCCTGTAAACCTCAGGTCAGGAGGTACACAAGGTTGAGGTTTGTCTTTAAGAAATAAATGTAATACTAAGTGTTGGAGTGTGTGTGTGTGTGTATGTGTGTGTGTGTGTGTGTGCGTGTGTGTGTGTGTACGAGAGAGAGAGAGAGAGAGAGAGAGAGAGAGAGAAAGAGAGAGAGAGACTGAGAGAGGGTATAGAAAGACATAAAGGCTATAGACAGTGGCCATTAGGGAGGCGCTGGGATGACTGTACACACAAAGTATTGATCCTAACAGACAAGGCAGAGGATGCTGGGAGATTTACTGGGCCACTTACTTGGTCTCCTGACCTCTCAATCATTCCCTCTGTCTCTTTTCTCTCAATCTCTCTCACACACACAGATTCACACACAATTAATGATGTGTGTGTGTGCGTATTATTGTCTTTGTATGTTTGGCATTATGCTTTGTTCCCATTTGCAAAAACGTTTAAATAAAATGCACCTATTTTGTTTGGTCTGAACCGAAACAGCAGATATGTGGTGCCTCGGACTACGGCCTGAACCAAAGTAGGTGGTCCCAGTCGGCATCAAACTGGACCACTGTTCAGTTCATTTGTGGTTCAGACTTTTACACCAATTAGAAGACATTGAGGCAGATGATCGTCAGTCATCAAACAACACAAGAAGAAGATGAATGTGGAGGAAACAAAAGTTTGAACTGGAATTTGACTGAAGTTAAACTTTATTAATAATAGTAGCAATAATAATTGTAATGTTGCAACAAAATGGAATCTTTTTTTTTTTTTTTTATTCAAAAAAGTCTGACAAAACGGCAAAGTAGGACATCTACAAACCAGTCAACGTATAATACAGGCCAACACAGGTGATGACGAGGATGTAGGTGATGATGACAGAACACGAATGATGATAATGCGACATTTATTTTTATTTATTTCTCCAGTAAAATTTTTTTGAGTCACTTTAGGACTGTGCTTGATTCATTACTGCTCATTTAAACCCATTTTTCGTTGCCATTATTAACTCCATTAATTGTGAAAATAATCAATTAAGTACTTGATTACCTACATGTTCAACTGTAACAGTCCTGCTGTTGACCTGAACACAACTCCAAATCCCACTGAAGGAAAGTCTCTAATGAAGTGATGTAGAAAATGAGGGCCACCCAGCATCACACGCTTTCGCCCGCATCCCCTGATTGATGTATCAGCAGTCATATGCTCATTACTTCTGCTTTAAGTGCTCATTTGCATATTAGATAGATTTTGTTCATGCATATTAATGCCCCGTTTTGTCACACGAATATTCCCGTTGCCTTTTTAATCACTCTGCCGAGAGTGCGGATCACAGGGGGGGACATATGGCCTCGTATGTGAGGCGAAGTCCTGAATCAGTCAAAACTGACGTGTGAGGAAGACTTCTTAGCTTTACGCCGCTTCCACTGCATTCGGCTCTCCAAACACGAAAGTGGGGGGAGGAGGTGGGCAAATACTTCAGTAACTGTACTTTGTTAGGTTTGTTTTGAAAGATTTGTACTTTTCTTGGGTACTGAAACTAAAGCGGCACAAAAAAAGGGTCTTCATAAAAACAGGAACGCGATTCGTACATTAACTGGAACTTGATTCAGGTTGGAGTTGAATCGAGACTGTTCTTTATTCATGTCCATGAACGTTACGCTAGAAGAGCAGGGCAAGCAAGGTCCTTATATGCTTATGTTTATTCACTTTATAAGCAGATGTGCTACTGTGCATGTAATAGTTTCTTTGAATCTATGAGCTGCTGCTATGCAAGCTTTACTATGTAAAAAAATAAGTAAATAATATTCCAGTCTTTAATATAGACTGTACTCACAAAACAAGAATCTCACTCTCAATTCTTAGCCAAAAATCCCGAGACCCCACATTCATCCATGACCAGGAGTCCATAAAAACATAACTCTGGGTAGGTAGGGGGATCCTCCCTCCCCCCCATCACTCACTAGAACTGTCAACTCTTTCTAGGTGGGTAGAGTGGTCCCGGTCCCCAACAACTGTCCTCTGTCTCTGACTGAGTAGGGTAGTTCTCACCCTGCCACATAATATAGTGTAACTGTCCTCTCTCTCTGGGTGTTGGCGGTTTCATGCGAGTCTTTTTCTATCCAATTTAGAACTGGAGGCTACTAAATTGCATAGAAAATCTGGGATAAAAAGAAATAAAAGTGCACTTGCTTCTTTGCTTAAATACCTCCACACAAAAATAAACAAGCAAATCCCACCAAACACAGATGCATTTAGAAACATTGCACTTAAGGCTCCATGACAACTCAAATAAACTTGCACAAACATTCATTACAGCCTATTCCAACAAGCATTAGCAGCTGAAAAATTCTCTCAAGTAACATCAAAACTGCATGCTGGAATAAGCCTTTATAGATGCTTACGTAGTTGAAGACAACAGGAGCAGCTGGTAGCCTATTGGTTAGGGCGTTCGCCCTGTGATCAGAATGTTGTGGCTTCGATTCCCGACTCTGCTAAACCCCTCTGAGGCACCCTGAGCAAGGTAGCGTCCCCACACACTGCTCCTCGGGCGCCGTGTTCCTGGCGGCTGCTGCTTCACTTGGTGAATGGGTTAAATGCAGAGGATTAATTCCATGCTGTTCACACTGTGTGCCGTGGTGTGTTCACGTGTGACAGAATGATCACTTTCACGTTTTCACTCATGAAGGGTCTGTGTAGGTATAATGAGGACTTATGACACATGTATAACTTGCGGCATTCTCTATACTTTTCCCACCCCGTCCAAAAATAACAACACTCAAGTGTTTGCAGTTGACGATTCTATCACTTACAAAACCTGGGAATCATTTTTTTGGACCTATGAAAGCGGAAGCATTCCCAAGAATGACATTTCAAAGGTGTGTAAGCAGGTATGTGAAGATTACATCCCACTTTTTGTGTCCTGTACCCCCCCTTTCAGAGAGCAGGGAGGAGTCTTCGGTTATTGCTGAGCGCGTGGGAATGCGAGAGCGGCCTTATTTTAGCAGCTGTACTGTGGCCAGTAGATGTAATAAACACCAAATCTGCTGGGAGGGTGGGTAGTTTTCTCTCTCTCTCTCTCTCTCTCTGTGACTGTCTCTCGGTCCCGGTACACTTCTGGGCCTGTTGCAAATTAAATTTATTGTAGTTAATAGACTGTGGCGAAGCTGCTAAATGTCAATTTCATTACCAAGGCCTACCCCTTGGAGAATTATTAGCTAATTTAAGGCTAGGGGTAAATGTGTTAATGTAGGAGTTACAGATAAACACCCACGAACACACACACACACACACACACACACACACACCCCAATCCCATGCCAAGTGTGGGCTATTTTACATTTACTTTTGGTGATTATCTCTGGAGGAAAAGGCCTTCCCCTATGGCCCAAACATATTTTCATTTCTTTTTGAAAAAGAGACCTCACTGTTCTCCCCCCCCCACTTTCCACCCCACCCCCACTCCCTACTCCCACCCACCCCAAACAATCCATTAAATCCGGCGGCTGCGATTGGCTGGGGCAATTTTCCCCGTGAATTATCAATAAAGTAATTACCAGTGTGTGGGAGTGTGGTGGGCGCTTATCGCGGGAGCCCCCCGCCTACGTACGGATACGATCCCTCCCCACATCCCATTTGGGTAATTACGCGGGTCCGGGTGAGGCCGGACGGGTGTAGCGCTGTTATCTGTCCGTATTATTGTCCTGCTAAACAAGCTTTTTTCACTCGATGGGAAATTGCACGTTAATGGCGGGGAGACGATACCACCGCCACACAGTCGCGTCTCATAAGACATCCCAGCCCAACGAATTCATTACTGAGACCCCTCTGAGTCCCACTAGTCTACAGGTGTGGAACCCCCCTCCTCCGACACTGGCGTCTGCATGAGGGAGTGCACAAGCTCACGAACAAAACTGCATGATGTAACACCATAAGACTGATCATCACAACCATCCGCACGTCTCAGCAGAAACAGAAGCTTTCATTTAGGACTTTGATCCTGGATCTTAAGAAGAATACAGTATCTGTCAGTTTCCCCACTGCTACAGTACAGTATCCCACCCCAAACAATCCACAGCATTCATTCAAACTAGTACTGAAGCTGTTAACTGCACTAAATGTAGTCTTGTCCCATGTTGTTTTTGTTGCTCGTGTTTTTCTTGTATATTTTATCGGTCCGCACATTGTGGTTTCGGAGGAACGCTGTGGTCCTCGAAGAATGTTGTTTGGTTTCACTGTGTACTGTGTGTCTGCATGGTGGAAATGACAATAAACCTACTTGATTTGACGCTTGAGGAGTATTTAATATTATGAAAAATGTCCAATTTGTATCTGAGAAAACTGAGAAATATTTAACAAACCTATTAAGAAAACTAAATTTTTAATATTTATCAATCTTGAAAAAATAAAAAATTGAATTAACATTTAAAAAAAAAAAAAAACCTAAATATGACCTAAACTTAAATATCTTAAATATTCTAAAAGCTTGAATACATTTGAATAAATATTTGGAGAAATATTTAATTAATTATATACTTATCGCTCAAATCAAATATGAATAAACGTTATGATGTTGGAGAGGGATGTAATATAACGGTAAGCAGAAACAGAAACCCATCTTTGACCTCAGGAGATGTTGGGGTTATCTTAAGTGATCTAAGGCGATCTCTGGAGATTTCAAGAGATCCCAACAAAAATGTCAGGAGATTCCAGTTGATCTCAGGAGATCTCAAGTGAACAACTGAGATGCTGATCGATGTGTGCACAACCTTTCTTTTCGTCAGTTCACCAAAGTCTACACAGCTTCCGTAATCATAAAACATTGTATATGTTTAATAAACATGCCCTACTCCTACAGTCCGACCTTAAATGGTTACCAGTTTCACGAACAGCGACAGGAATATCACGTTCCACACACACACGGCTGTTCTGAGGAGTGTTTTTCTCTCATGCTGTGAACTTCAATCAGCACAGCAATAACACTAAATCCAAAACCTGCTCGGAAACCCACAAACGCAGTGAGACACACATCAAGAAACAAAAACCAATAAATCAAACGGAAAAGAGTCCTAAACATGGAAAAAGCTCATTACACTGCATTAATAATGATGGATTTATGTGGGGAGGATGATTCACTGTGGCGAGGCATCACACCAAGAACTATGTAACTATGTAACAAAAAAAGGACAATCACCTTTAAGATATTTGCACAACTGATTACAGATGATGTGTAGTTTGGCCCCAGTTCCTGACTGGTAAGTGCTCAAACCTGGATAACCTCCTGTTTAAATGGTACTGCTGTCAGTGTTAATGCATTCTGACATAGCTGCGTTTCCAAATGGTCAATGTTGAACTCGATCAGAGGAGGGATGGGAGCGGCGATTTGCACATCATTTACAGGAAACTCGGGGCGCAGTTTAGTCCTTATTTCTCAAAATAACTGCTATTAAGTGTCACTCTTTAACAGACCTCAACAGTGCAGGTCATGATCACGCACGAGTTCATTCCCAGTCTTAAAATGTTCTCTGGAAGTTATTGGAAAGCCCCTTGAAAAGTAAACTGGTCTCGTCAGGTTTCCTCTTTAGGCCTGTTGGAAAAGCATCCCAGACCTTTCTTTCTACACGAACCTGCCTGAGAGAATGATCAAGTGACCATTTAATTTTTGTATTTTTATGTTTACTGCGCGTCTTATTTTAGTGTCTGAGGTCATATTTACCCTAAAATGAATACAGAAGGTGTAAAAAATATTGTAGGTGCCCAAGGAGGTCCAGTGTTTGGCACAGTACAGCAGGTTTATCTCCTCAAACACACCCGGTTCAGGTTTAGTGAGTGCATTTAAGGAGATAAACCACCGACCTGTGCTGGACACTGAACCTGCAGAACCAGATTTGGATTCGGAGATCGACTCATGGTAGATGTAGCCGTGGGTGCTGCACTTTTTCTCTACGCTATTCATGCATGTTTCCCTTTTAACAGTGTAAAGTTCCAGCTCTTGGATTAATACGGATACTGTAGCTCTACATAACGACGTGCTGTGGAGCGAGATAGAATAGATGAAAGAGGTTCAGTACACAAACCGGCTCATCATCATCCTGCCTGGAAATCATCTGGAAAAGAGAAATAAACCACTTTAAAAGGCCAGCAGTAAAAATCAATATGGTTAACTTCATTAAAAGAGCGTTCCCCTACTGAGCACCTCTTAAAACACACACACACACACACACACACACACACTCCACAATTAAGTTAAAAGCAGAGCTATCTATTTTTATTTCAGACCGTTTTGAGAGCACCTTGAGCGAGACGCGTCGAATTCCTGCGGCCAAAAAAGCCTTAGTGCCGCCGTATGAAACAGCTGGTCCCCCCCCGCCCACCAACACTATTACCCAGCCCCCCCCCCCGGCCGCCACCGTCCATTCCGCACCATGCAAATGCGTCCACTGTTCCAGCACATCCCACTTTCGAGTGCTCTTCAAAAGCGGCCGCTTAATTTATGAGATTCCTCTAATTACGATGGCTGTTGAAAACATTTCCCAAGCTGTTTTGTCGGAGCTCTGAGAAGCAAGAGCCGCAACAAATTGAAAGTGTTGTAAAGTAAATGACGGCTATTATAATTACCACGGCAAGCCCGGCACAATCCCTTCGCTCCCTCGGCAAGCGGCGTATGATGTAAATAAAATACAAATATGAAATAAACTGCTTAAATTGGCGAAGGCGAACAGTTAAAGGAGTTGCGGGTATTTCTGCTCGGCCCACACAGCTCGCAAAGGTCGTGGGTTCAAAGGCCTTCAAAGCCGTCTGAGATCTAAAGGAACCCATATGTTGTGATTTTTTAGCTCTTCATTACTCTTCGGCCATGTGACCACCATCACTCGACGGTGAAGCCGCAATCCTAAACTGGCCAGTCGGGAGTTTCGGGCCACATTATACCCCTTTTAGTGCCACAGAGGGCACCGGCGAGCCCAAACAAGGGGTCAACAAGTGGTGAGAGGTCAGAGTGGCAATAAGGTGCTAACTCAGCACTGTCGACACGCCCAATGGTTTGACCGACGGCAGGGTTTTTTAAAAAAAAATGGCCTAGTAGGTTGTCACCGGCGTTGCTAAAAAGCCAGCGAGCGACCTGGTGTTTTCTTTTCCAGAGGAGAGATGAACGAAAATGTGTTTCCATTTAGCAGGTGTGCTTACAGGGTGAGGTAACACTCTTTCTTGGCTCTTTTTTTTCCCTTTTTTTTAAAAACATGCGGGTATTTATGAAGTGACACCAGATCTGAGGGTCTGCTCCGAACAGCGTTTTATTGTTTAAATGTGGACGCTTGTGCCGTGTGCGCCTAAGTGATTTAGGTACCTCACAACTCTGGGAGAAAAAGAAAAAAAAAAATCATAAATGTTGAGGCGAAGCATGTGGGCCAACTGTAAAAAAATTTTTTTTAAAAAAGTAGTGACACGAAGCAGACACACATTCCACCGCCAAAGAGAGAACTACACTTAATTAAGTATGCGAGTGCATTTGAAATATCACCCTGGTAAAAAACGCTAACTATGAAGAACGGAAATGAAGTCATAAAAGGCATAATTTTTTTTTAAGGGCTTGAGAAAACAAAAATTGAAAATCAGGGGAAAATCCACCCGTTTCCAGAATTTCTGAACAATTCAGTGTCTGAGATCTTCAACAGAATAGAATTTTGTATAGCAGTTCAGATGGTTCAAGGGAAAGGAATCAAACACAAATATAGCTGTTTAATTATCAACCCTCAGTGAAGCTCCACATATCTTTGAGTGTTCATATGAAATAGTGGCAAATCTGAACTAAATCAGTTTTCTTATAGGACTATTTTGTCTTACAACACCCTGCATGTATCCATCCACCATCAATAGATTTCATTTTTGGAAAACAAGCTTCTCAGGCATTAGGTAGCGCAACCATAACCATTTCATGGAACAACTCGAGTTTTAAGAGGTAGACGCCTGCTTCCATTCATCGCCATTGTAAACGGGTCTGAGTAGATAAGCTTCAGATCGTTTCGGAACCTAAAACATCTGCTGTATCCCATCACCACAGTGTCGATGTTAAAGGATGACCTGGGAGAGAGACACAGATATCAAGTTTTAGTCCATCGCAGGATCAATCAGAGCTGTAAGGCTGATACCGGTCAGTGGTGGAACACCAGCAGGCCTCTCGGCTGGTGTTGACAGCCAAATAAGCAGCGGTTCATTTCTCTTTCCCTTTTACACAAATACAAACACAGCCGACAGCTAACCTTCATGTTCTATCTATTTAATAGAACGCTCAGAATGATTACGAACACTACCCGCATTTCACTGTGTTTAGTATCATTGTTAAAAAATAAGCTCATTTCCCAGATGGTAACTGCCGCTGTGCCTTTCTTCACACGCAGTAAATGATGGACCACACAGCGACTGCCCTAAGTGCTACAGGCCTCCTGCATGTGAACGGCCTGCGCTTTACTGCTCAGAGCTCCTCGATTTCAAGAACTCTGCGAGACTTTTCAGGCACTCATAAAGCCAATTTCCGTGACCAGTGTTCTGTCGTAAATCAACCTGGGCCTCTCACACTGGAAGCTCCTCAGGACACCAGCCTTTCAGTCCTGCCTTATTCTAAGAGCAGAGATGGGTAATACCACCATATTTATTATTAGCGGGCTAAACTGGCAAATGTTGATTAAAATTATTATTTTTTACTATCTATGTCAACTTATGTATCTAATATATACATATACGCATGTATATAATTATTAGTGGTGGGCATAGATTAATTTTTTTAAATCTAGATTAATCTCGCTGTAATCTTGGAATTAATCTAGATTAAAATGACTCATTTGAATTCTGCCGAAGGTCTAAAGCCACAAAAAAAAATGATCCCAAGCCACCCTAAACATATAGTTATTATTCTACTATTTTTAAATTATATATCCAAACATTTCATAAGACTACGAATTGACAACCGCGTTGTTGTGTTTTGGTCAAAGAAATGCCTTAAAATGCCTATTTTTATAGTGTAAACCATAAATATGCCTCCAAATG
>JBBPDC010000039.1:25397220-25409681 GCA_037974485.1 Hemigrammopetersius urotaenia | reverse complement strand
CATCATAGCTTGCGTAGTACAGACCCAGCTCCCAACCCAACTTTGTGAATAGATTAACGGCGATATTTTTTTATCGCACGGTAAGAGTCTCACATTAACGCAGCACGTTAACGCCGATAACGGCCAACCACTAATAATTATATTTAATCAAACGTACATATATGCATATAATTACATATTTACACTCAATATATACATACATACAAAAACTGTTGACAGATTATGTGGTGAAACAAGTGTAAGTTTGGGGTTAAAATAAATAGAATCTTTTAAACTTAAGGCTTATGACAGATATTTATAATTACATTTGCAAATAATTTTTGTTAATGTTATTTATTATTGCATATTTAATGTTATTACTTTTCACATAATATTTAGATTTGTCAGAAAATAAATACACCCCTTAAGTAACTTCAGGACACAACTGTAGGACAGCACTGTAGTTGTATTTCTATAAGCTTCACACACTCAGTTGGAGTCCAGGTTTACTTTAATTTTCTTTTTTCAGAAGTTAAGTCATGAAAAGGTATAAAGATGTGCCATTAAACTGAGAAAGAGATTCTGGGGGGTCACAAGGTTGGACCTTGTGGCCCTCAGTTGCATCCTGAGAGTATGTGGAGGATCAACTGCACACAACAACTCACACTTTATAAATAAACAGAAAGTAAAGAAATCTAACGAACTCCACAGATAAATTACCATCACTGCCTTGGAAGGTCGCCACCGTCAAAAACATGTGTTTCGCGGTCTATGCTGTGGGCAACCTGCTGTAATCATTTCAGAATGTCCATTTCATGATACCTATTCAAACATATTGACTGTTTAGGTTTCTAGTCGAGGAAGATGCGCATTATGGTCTAGTTTTGGCCAAGAATTTTCATTTGGGTGCCTCACAAATTTGTTCTGCCTCAGTTTGGAGGTCCGATTCCTCGAGAGGTTTTTATGTCCAAATACAGCAGGACCTTCAGCTCACTCCGAAGAACCTTCACTCAAGGCTGATGGACCTCATGGTGATGCGGTGGAGCTCTGAGATGACAAAACAGTCAGAGGGAGGAATAAACCAGCAGAGATGTTCATCACACGGCAAGAAGAGTGATCCTCGCACAAATGTGCTGACTCTGCACTTTTGAGCCACTAATCACATACGCCGTGTGTGTGTGTGTGTGTGTGGGCACGCGAACGTGTGTCTGCGTGTGTGTTTGTGAGTGGGTAAGCAGCTCATTCCCCAACTTCCTCCACATCGGTCAGAAGCTCCTCCACAAGCCTGACAGAACAGCGGAAACAAAATTAAAAAAAGACTCCAATATCAGGAGAAGGGGAAAGTGTTTCATTATTTTTCGGGGGTGGGGGGGAGGAGGGTGTCATGATTTCAGTCAAGAAGCACATAATCCAGATTTCACTTTTATTAGTCTTACCTCTCCTTCGCCTTTTTCTTTTTTTTTTTACTTAAACATTACACTGGTAACAGGAACCATATCTATTCTGTCAGACGAGCAGCGCAAGAGACAAGTGCAGCTTTGGATTTGATTAGGCTACAATTTGCTCCAGTGGTGTTCGGGGAGATGATGGTGTCTCTGGTGCGCATTTAGACACATGGTTCTGCTTAGAGGCAGCCATCAGCACTTCTAGAAGGAAACAGCTCTGGGGAGACGTGCTGCATGCAGTTCCACCTGAAACACTTACATACATCTTAAGATTTTGCTTCCAAAGATCCAGACTTTCTTGTATTTTTAATGTAGTCTTCAGGAACAGTTCTCCAGACTTCTTGAATGACTTTTATAGACTCTTATTTTCATTCCAGTTCCTGGCCAGTTTCAGAGGAATGTTGTCTGTTTGTTAAGACACACAGTGACCTACGTATGAATCATTCAAGCAGAACAAACCCATGAGGTCCTGAACCAGTGAAGAACCAGGAGCAGATGATTCCAGATGATCAGGCGGTGATCAGTATACTGGTGGTGCTGAATGCTGAGTGGTTGGAACTATTTTATCTAGGCTCCTTGTATCTTTGGGCACTTTTCTTGAATCTACTTCCCACCGATAAACAGCTTGACAGGTGTAGAATAGTAATTTTGAATCAACAAGGTGATTCAAAGCAAAATATCAAGAAATGAGAGTTTGACCAAGACTTTTGAACAGAGACGTGCTTTGATACACCAGATTATGGAGATATCTTAAAGCAAGAATAGTCTGGGATGAACAAAATGGTACCATGATGGAACGCAGAACAATCGAGAAGTTAATAAAATCAGTACTTCAGACAGCCAGTCGGCAGTCTAGATTGTGAAACAAGCATCTTAACTGTCTGACAAACTTAACTTTCTAACAAAAACCAAGAAAAAAGGTCATATCACTTCAGTTCTCAGGTTCTTGCAGTCAGGTTCTCTTCAGTACAGACTTGATTTCAAAGCTTTACTCATTGTGTACAAGTCGTTCAATGGTTCAATGCCAAATACATCTCTATGTTTGACATTTATAATTCCACCAGGGTCTCGTGCAGAATGGTGAAGAGAGTGAAAAGGAGTTTATCCACTATGCAGTCCAACCAACTGCCCATCAATATGAGATCTGCACCAACTGTAGTTTGCTGCCAAACCACACAACTTCATTTCTACTTTTGTATTGATTTTCTATGCATTCCTTCATTTTTTTAGCACCTACTATTTTTATGATTAATATTTCATTCTATTCCTGTAAAGTACTTTGAATGGACATAAACTTGATTTCACAGGTAGAAAACTGAAATTTGGGAGGCCCTGGTTCTATAATTAGGAGAGTGCCAGTTACAGGCGTGGCTGGGTTTCCAGAAAAGCATATGTGGCTTAGATGTCTTTGGGTGAGCTGTAATGGTGGATTTAATCATTTAAGTTGATGTTTTTAGTTCCTCAACTCCCCACCCCTCAGCTAACTACACAGAAGTTCATTAGCTCATATGCATATTCAGATTAAAAATAATTTGGAATTCTTCATTCACACACAATAATATCCACCATACAACCAAAACCAGAGATGGAGCAATAGGAAATGACTGTGTTTGTTGGGCTGTGGGCAGTGGATGACTCAGAGTCAGGCCACATGACACCGATCTGGAGCGATTAGCACCTCACTGCGAGGCAATCGCTGTTAATTAAAGTGAAAAAATAACCATAAGCTTGTAAAAAAAAAATGAAAAAAGGAAGGAGAAAAAAAAACAGTTAAAAAAAATTAAAAACTCAAGGCCTTCCATTACTACTTCGGGCAAACGACCTTTCCGAGGGTCGGCGGGGCGCGTTTCTAAGCAACAGATTCGCAGGTAGGGAGGCTCAATGGAGCCGGACCCCGGGTTTCCTTCCTCTGTGAGCGGCTGGGCCCCCGCAGTCCCGCCGAACGCTGCCTCGCTCGGGCCTGCCAATTAGAAATAATTAGGCAGTCATTGCGGTGGCGAGTCTTTTTAAGTGCATATATAACGACGCAATGATGCTGATTAGCCGGCGCCGAAGCGAGCGGGGGCTCAAACGGCCAGCGAATAATTATGCCAGTGATCACAAAGCCGCCGCGCGCCTCTGTACTTCACCTTAATGCGTTTCAAAACTCCACTTCATTACCGCCCGTAATTAATCCGCCATTAATTGCAGGAAGGGCCCAGTTTACCTCGCTTCGTTTCTAATTATCATCTTATAAATAGTTATGGTTCTAATTAATGTGTTCATTAGGCAGGATATTTTCTCTCAAAGCGGCGCTCGGAGCCAAAGGTTCAGCGCGCTCTCTCAGAAGCCCGGGCAGCCAGAAGGTGAGGCCATTCTGGTAGCGCTGGCTTTCATTTTATTACATTCAACCTCCTAATTGGCATTTAAAACCCAATTTGGAAGAACTTCAAGAAGGCCTTAAATGGAATGGAATGGGGGGGGGGGTTTAGGAAGGAAAGAATTTAATTTTGTATGCGTATTCCAATAGCAGAAGCTTGAAAAGCCAGCAAACGTCACCGAGCGCAACTTTTGAACGGGATGAAATAAATAGAGCAAATCCCGTTTTGTTCTCACGGCCTGGAATTTCCACGGCGCCCCCGTGTGACCGGGTCCCAGATGAGGCGGAGAATCACTGTTTCATAAAGCTTTTAAATGACATCTGAAATCGTTCTGGTTGCTCATAAATTTGATGAAATTAAGACATACAGAGGATAGTCACAGTCGTTGGGGAGGGGGAGGGCCCGGCATAATGAGGTAGTACAGTGCATTCTTAAGCAGCACAAAAGGTCAAGACAAAAATAAAAAAACAGCGGCCTTAATATTTCCCCCAAATCACCGATAATGAGCTACGACGGGGCAACAGCCACGCTCTCAATGAAGATCGCCGGGCGAGCCTTTGGACCAATCAGTCGTCGCTTGTGATGTTCTTTGTGGTCTCCTTTTTTTAGTAAAGGGAAAGAGTTCTCTCGGCCTCGGGGCATCCGTGTTCCCAAATTACAATATTTATTCATTCCATATTTATGGATTTGGTGGACAAAAGATCCCTCGTCCCTGCGTGACTGACACGGGGGTCCAGCAATGCGAGGGGAGGGTAACCGGAGCACAGGAGAGTCTTTCGGCTTGGCACCGAGAACAATGCGGGAATCAGATTACAGAATTAATCTCTGCTCGGCTCATGCACAAGATGCAGAGTGTGTGTGTGTGTGTGTGTGTGTGTGTGTGTTATAGTGTGTGTGAGCGCGCTTCAACCATGTATGTCATAAAAACGCCTCCTTATGCATTGGGGGATTCTTTCTCACTTGTAGCTCATTGAAACGTGAAGAAATCGGGACGGGTACTTTATTGGTGTGGACAATTTGAGAAGAGTCCTTAACTCATTTGCATATGTGCTATTTTGACATGTTTAGAATCTAAATCAGAAAACTACTGATACCAGAGGAAACTGCATATATTATGATCACACCATCACACAGATACACAAACAATATAAAACAAGAATAAAATAAAATAAAAACTTATATCACATCAAACCAAAAAAAGAATATAGTTCACATGTAACTGTAAAATATTATACAGGATGTGTATAACAGTGGGACAGACAGGGCTAAGTGTGACGGTTCAGGTCTGTGTTTGAGTGCATTTAATGGGCAGCTCTTTGGCGGAGCTGCAGAAAAGCTAACACCCCCCACCCAGGGGACAGGGCTTGTTGCTGGATGTGCCTGGAGGAGAGGGAGGGTGGAGGAGGGCCGGGGGGCTTCTTTTGGCAGGCAGAGGGAGCTGCGCTCGCGGCTAGCCAGGGATAAAAGGCCTCTGCCGTGTCACTCACTTACTCTCCTCTTTGGTAAATAAAGGTTTCTGACAACAAAGGCCAGCAGCGTTTGACTAGCCTTTAGTGTGGGGGTGGGGTGGGGGGGAGAGGAGATAAATAAAAAAAGACACCACTGTGCACTCTGGATGTAAGGAGGGGAGCAAAGAAAGACTGAAAGAAAGAGAAGGAAAAACAAAAAAAGAAAATAAAAAGTGAAGTGAGAGTGAGAGAGGCCTCTCAGATCGGGGCTGGTTGACGCATGTTGATTTTGATAAAATAAAGAACACACACTCTGCCAGAAGCAGGTCAGGCTTCGTCTCAAATCAGCAATTTACAGGTCGCCCAGAGTACTGGGACACCAGTCAGACTCCTTTAGTTGGACTGGTAGAGCAGATTAGGAGTCAGAGGGTTGTCTTGACCCCTAAAAGTACATATGCATAAGCAAGTGAGGAAAATATGATTCTTTTATCATCTAAATCAGCAAAAAAAAAAATCAGGCCTATATTTGGGTTCAGTTTCAGGCAAGGCTGCACAATATGCCGATTGTTAATCGTTTCTGACATATCCGTCTTTAAAATATTGATATAGCAGAAGGCTGCATATTGAAAAGAGCTTCTAAACAGTCCGTGTTTCTGACAGGGCAACCAATCACAGCTCCTGGTGAGCTACTGTGTGCTATGAAATGTTTTTGATACCCAAACCCAACAAGTGTCATGACTCATCAGAACATCCAGTAACTCACCTGGAGCTGTGACTGGTTGCCCTGATAGAAACACTGCGATTGGTTTGAGGCTCATTTGCATATTTTAAGCCTTTTGTGAAATCAGTATTGCAGTGCCATAGGCTGCGTTAACAATTAACAGACGATACATGGTGTAGCCTTAACCCCAGGATTGAGGGTCAGGCTCTCAGACATCTCTTACAAAAGTCCTACACTACCAGTTATAAGTTTTTTATTTCTATTTATTTCATAAACTGCAGATTTTATACTTGTTAAACACCAGAAACTACGAAGGAAAATGTAAAATAAAAAGTTTATTTTTTAAGATGAGAGAATCTGTCACAGTGCATAACTGGTTCTGTGGTGATGCTGAGTCAAATTCTAGACTCGTCAACTGCCTTCAATCAAAAGCTCATTGAAAAACACTTGTCTGGTGACGGGATAGTTATATAATACAGTATAATTATATTAGGTGGCTTTTTATGTGTCAGTAGTGATTAACATTTGTTGAACACACTGTAAATGTATTTGTTAGCAAAGAATATTGAGTGAATCTTTAGTCAATATTAAGTGAGTAGAAAATCTCAGGGTGTGTAAAATCTTTTGAATGGTAGTGTCTCAGTGTGTGACCCTGACAGAAGCATTATCCAATCCGTCTCGCGTTTTCTCTTCCTGTGCGTGATCTCAGCTCGCCGTGGCTGTGCCGAGGAAGCAGACGGGAAAGTCATTAGGCAGATGTGCCGCAGCAACACCTCATTCCAGGGTGGAAGAGAGAGGCCTATCGCTCACACCTTCTGTGATCTCGGACGTTTCACACACCTCCCTTCCTGTCCTGAACCTCCAGCGGTGGGATGCACCTGCGCTTTGGACCTCACAGAGGAGGAACTGGGGGTCGCAGGTTCCGCGATGGTGCCTCTCACCGCTTTAATGCAAAAGCAGAAACCCAAGGCACAGCACATAATGAAATATTGATCATGGAGACGTGTAGCCCTGTGTGTTGTGGTTTAGGCAGACAGTTGTCTGGTCTTTGGGGTCAAGTGGTGGATTAGCAACACTGTGGCAGGTTACAATTAACCTCTCCAACCCACAGGGCCTGATTGTGAACAAGCCGGCCTGCACATCATCGCTAAAGAGTTGAGAGTGGATTCGGTGTGAAATGGTTCATACTCTGATTTTTTTTTTATGGTGGTGGTGAACCAAATGTCTCCCAACACAAATACTGCCTTTTCATTCTATCAACCCAAAGTGAAGCTCCACGTGAGTGTTTATATGGATGTTGATGTTCAAATAGTGAATCTGAACTAAATCAATTTCTTTTGGGGACTATTTGGCCCCACAATGCCTTGCATGTATCCCTCCATCATGAATGTTTAGTTTTAGAACCAAAACCTTTGGTTAAACCTCTCAGGCATCAGGCAGTGAAAGCTATTTTTCCAAATTCAGATGAAAGTCATTCAGAGGAGGTTCAGTGTGGAACTCGCTAAACTGTTCACAGTGGTGGTGAATGGAACCAGACATCCGCCTTTAAAAGCTCCCTAACACAAAGTTATTCCTGACGCCCTGTATGTATCCTGCCACCATGAAAGGGTTTAGTTTTAGGGTCAAAAGCTTCTAAACAACATCTAAAGGTGTCAGGTGGGACAACAATTTCATGGAATAACTTTCTGTGAATGAGGTTTTGGAGGCAGATGTCGGTTTCCATTCAAAAAATACGAAAAAAAAAAAAAAAAGGTTTATATTTGCATACTGCTGCCTCCTGCAATACACACATACTACAATAATGATGGAGAGAGTAAACATACAACTTTAAATAATATTGCCAAACATCAACCCTTAAGTCCAGAAAAGTGATGAAATGGGCCCCTCAATCATTTGAAAGGCACTGCAGTCATGGTATAGAGCAGTAAAATTGCAATACTGATGTTTAGCCCATTTTGCTGAGCTCTAATCTGGAGTCATTTGTTCCAATCAGCTCCCTTCGATTGCAGTCCTGCTTTTAAAAAACCTAAGAGGAAACCTAAAAAGAACCCCGAGAACCTCAAGAAGTCCCAGAACCTCTAGAGCGAGACATATTGAGCAGCAGCTCCTGTGCCACGGCAACCAGGCTGCATGAGCTGCCTGTTTTGATCAAAGGGAATAAACATTAATGTCTAATGGGTTATCAGCTACTCTTGTCTGTCGTGCCTGTTGAGGGGGGTCTGCGAGTCTCTGTGGGCTTCATCTCATTTTCTGATATGAATGGGGAAAGGAAAAAAAAAACAGCCTATAATGGAGCATTATTCTAATTTGGGGCATTTATTTATTTATTTATTTTATTTAACTCCTGTTTTTTTCTTTGGGGCCGCTGAAAGTAATATTCGTTCTCAAACTGCCCTAATCTTCTCTCTAGCAATATTCCCATGCTGTGGTTATTATTCTTATTCCTCTGAATAATATCTACTCCATGGGTAGTTTCCACCCCGCCCAAACATCTCTCCAACACTCTCTCTCTCTCACCCCACTCTCATATTCTAGATCTCGCGTGGCGCTCGCTCATATCCTGTCAGTATATCAATCACGGCAGGCTGTCCACTCAATCCGCCCCTGATTTATCAGTGCGCCTCGTCCCCAACTCCATAACTCGACCCAAACCCTTTTAACACGACAGTGACAGATCACAGCCCCGAGCGGAGCAACCTGTTCCACTTACTGAGGCCCCGGCGCAATCGCGCGCCCTCAAAACTTCCATCCCAGGTCGGCGTTCAAAATAAAAGTGCCAAAAAGGGAGGCCGTCGTCGCAGATGAACCGCTTCTGCATCTCTAACTAAAGTTTCAGTTGATGCTGCTTTGAAGAAACGGTGCCTGGAAATTAGAAATGAGCCACTTTAAGGTTTCAAAGAGCCTTATGCTGCTTTTCCACTGGCACAAAATGTTTTTCCATTACAAATACAGCAACCCGAACCCACGCTGATCGACGGCAGGGCTAGTAGTAGGCCACAGCTGAGCTGAGACCATCACTGATTTCTGATTGGTCAAAATGCCACCACAACATGGAAAGAAGCGATTTGTTTTGTCTGAACCAAAAAGAAGAAAAGAAAGGGTGATAAGACTAACAACTGGGAACTGTCTGTTTGGGCTGAAGATACATTTCAGTGGGATTTGGCTGAGAAAGATGGATGTTATTACTCAACTCAATTCCATTGAATCAGCAGGAGCAACAACTTCTATAGCACTCGTTAAGATAAGTAGGGTTGTAGCAATGTACAGAAATATAGTGATATCACTATGCAAACAATGCTTTTATCCAAAGCGACTTCCATTCCCTAACTACAGGGGACAGTCTCCCTGGAGCAACTTGGGGTTAAGGGGACCCAGTGGTGGTGCTGAAGGTAGGATTGAAACCCATGACCCCTTGGTCCAGAGGCAAGTATCATACCCACCACCCCAATAGTCAATAGAAAGCCGTGCTAGAACTGAAGACAGAGTTCCCCATTCAATTTTTTGTTCTACATATTGTAAGAATACTGATTGTTTTCAGGCCTACTGTGTTGAAAATATGGCGAGTGAATCAAATCGCCAGACTTTTAATTAGTAAATTGTCAGAGAACTGACCACGGTTGTCATTCAAATTCCATTCTAACTTTTGCAAGTTGCCTGTCTCAGCACACCCCCGCCCCTTCCTCGGACTGGACTCGTCACTATGGTCATTTAAAGCTGTTAAAAACAGTGATCAATAACAGTCTAAACCTGCAGACTAGGGAAAAGCTCTGATTATACCTCTTTATCAGTGGGGGGCTAATGAAGATATGGACCCCTTTTCCCTTTGTGATTGCTCCTCCGTCTCCTGCAGCCGAGCTCCGGTAAACAGAGCCCTCAGCCCGTATACATTTCAGAACCTGCCTCGCCGCCTCGCTGCTTCACCGCCGCCTTCTCCACGGTTTTGCTCACATTTACAATGTTAATGACATCGGCGCCTTTATCAACCATACATGATGCTTGCAGTCTTCCTGCGTGAGTGACTGTGCGCGCGAGTGTGTGTGTGTAAAAAAAAAAAAAAATTTCAAAACAGTGAATGGATAATTATGTTTTAATTGCATTAATTTAACTGCCTAAGTGGCCCCTTATTCTTCCCCGCTCTGAAGGGGCTGCAAGGACAGGCAGTGCGCTCTGACCCGAGGGTGCTTGGGCCCCTGCTTAATTAATAGAGACAAAAACAATAATCATAACGTACACTAATAACCGCTGTATTCAGTGCGAGCGAGCGCATGCCGAGGACAAGCAGCTGGCGAGAGCGTCAGTGGAGAGGGGAAAAAAAACAGAAGGGTTCTTAATGGCAGGCTGTCACAAGCTAATTAGCCGAGGCAGCATCCTGCATGGACCCGCATGAGGCAGGCTGGGGAGGCGCCGTCCCACACGCTGCAGCCTGCGTGTCTCAGCTTTCCACCCCGTGTCATCTTCTTCTTCATTAAACACTCAAATGCAAGTCCGTAATTGCAAACATATTGACTTTTCGGCGAAACAAAACTCTCTGAATGCTGTAATCTCACCTCTCAGCATCTCCAGAGGAAACTAAAATGAAGACTTAAAGACATAGTTTAGTTTTTTTAATTCTCTCATGATTGACAGGTGGAAGCAGTGATGCTTACAGTGAAGTTCAGTGGTCAACTGACTGGGCCTGCCATATTACCCAATGATTAAACATTTATTTATTATATTGTTTCTTTTCACAATTACAAAAAAAACATAATAATAACAACAACAATAATAATAATTATTATTAATATTATTGTTATTATTATTGTTGTTATTGTTATTATTATTGTTGTTATTGTTATTATTATTATTATTATTGTTTTTGTCATTATTATTGTTTTTGTTAGTAGCAGTAGTATTAATAGCAGCAGCAGTAATGTGACAGTCGATAATGATGAAAATAATAATCATACATTATAAATCATATATGATTTTAACTATGATTATTGCTATTTTAGCATCATTGCTATTATTAGCTTATAGAATATACTGCACGGTTATAAAATAAATCTTAACCTCCAAATGTTTTATCCTTGTGGGTCACCACAACCATACAGTAAGTTAATGTAAAGACATTTAAGCACAATTTTAAACCATTTCTTTTGCCCAGGTCATCCCGAAATGTACCCATAGTGTAAAGGGAAGGTGGCATTTTACTTTGAATTACTTCAAACAAATATATTAATTTCCATTTTTTAAAAATTACTTGTTTGGTCATTCAAAGTTAATAAACAACAAACAATATTAATATCATTTTATGTTTATGCAAATGTCTCCTACATGGTTTTCCTGAATGTCATCGTCACTCTAATAAACATGATTGAAATAAATATTTTAATATGATATTGATATAAATACTGTGGAGCTAATGGCAACTGGGTTTTGTTAGAGTTTGATGGTGTTCGCTATCATTATCCTCTTTAAATCATTATATCTCTTTATAAATGCACTATGTGATATAGCATTACTAAAGGGTTGTGTTTTGGTCATTTTGTATTCAGATTCTGAATAACTGTGATGGCTGGTGGGTGGTACAAAACCCTAGGGCAGTGCTTACTAGCCCTGGTTCTGGAGATCCACCTTCCCCAGAAGTCAAGTTCCAGCCACAATCTGCAACACCTGCTCAGGCTAATGAGCTCCTTTAGCAGCCCTTGATTTGCTGCAGCATTTAATAAGGGGGCAGCATGTTAGACACAGGTTGGAGATAAATGTGTTTCTCCTTACCTCCTACGGCTGCGGGAGCGAGACCTCCGGGATCTGTGGCTCCGTCCCCTGTGGCTAGAACCTCTGGAGGAGCTGCTGCTGGACCGACGCCTCCGCCTACAAAAATATTACATCATAAATACATACACACAAACATACACTGTAGAAAGCTTTATTAGAAAGCTGTCTTAGCTCAGGTAAAACACCAAGACCAGAATTAATGTGTGAGAGCCCAGTATTTACCATCTACCAGTTACTTTAGCTTTGCTGATCAACTGCACACATTACCATGTACAGTAAACTCAAAGGATCCACGTAGTAGCTGGAGAAGCAGCTCACAAAGCAGCTTTTTTAATGAAAACAATAGATGCCAAGATAATTAACTGTCATTTTTTAAAAGAACAGTAAAATGTAAAGGTAAACCTATATTCATACTGTACAGTGCACACTGAACTGCTGTCTCTTGCAGTGCAAGAATGTATAATATTGATGTTACCTCTGTATAGACTGCACTGTAATTCATGCACGCACTAAAACGAGACGTTATTTCCTGTACAATAAGGAGGGGAGAAAAAAAAAGTATTGGGACGCTTGGCCTTAGAGTTGAACAGCGCTACGTCCCAATACTTTTTACCACTGAGAGGCACTGTGAATTAGATCTATCTAGGATGCATAGCCAATATAGTGCCAAGAAAGAGAAAAGACACACACACACACACACACACACACACACACACACACACACACACACACACACACACACACACACACA
>JBBPDC010000039.1:25380025-25391586 GCA_037974485.1 Hemigrammopetersius urotaenia | reverse complement strand
TTTCAGTTTCCTGAAAAATAGCCTTTTTGGACATATGAGGTTTTCGCCCGACAGCGACAATATGTATATATAACAAAGCACAGCAGAACACCAAAGAGGGCATGGCAGTGAAATCACCTGTATGATGCTGCTGATAACAGTAAACAGTTCAGTGTGTTTGGTTCCCAAGTAAGAAGCGTAACCAAATTCAGCACTCAAAAGTTGATCAATCTGAGGTGTATATAATTAGAAAATGTATGATCCCAGATTCATAAGCAAGCAGTGCAGAGCTCTTTTAGAGAGCTGTACCAACTCTGAGATTTGTCAGACAGTGATTTATACCTTGTGTAAAGCTTAACCATGACCATCAAGCCACTTTCACCTTCAACAGTTTTACATCAATTCTGATCTGTTTTGAGAGCACTCATACCTCCTGTCTCTGTCTCGGTCTCGGTCTCTGTCACGGGAGCGGGATCGACTTCTTCTGCTGGAGTGTTTGCTGCGGCTCGTCACTCTACTCCCCGAGGAGCTGGAGGAGGAGGATGAGGAGCGTCGCCTGTGCTTCCTCTTTCGCCGACTGCGGTTGTCGTCCTCACTGTCCGAAGAATGGCGACCCATGGCTTTCAGTCTCTGAGGGGGAGAGGAGTGAGGCAAAATCATTTCAATCTCATTTTGTGAGAGTTTTAATATTTTGTGTAAAATGGGAACAACAGTTTTGTTCACAGTGGTGGAGAATGGAACCTGACGTCTGCCTCTAAAATCTTCCTCACACAAAGTTGTTCCATAAAATGGTTATGGCTGCGCTGCATGACCCCTGAGACGTTAGTTTTGAGATGATTTTGAGCTTAACGCTAAACCCATTCATAATGGGGAGATACATTCAGGGTGTCGTGAGGAAAAATAGCAGTTTTTGTCAGATTTGACAATATTTTACCATCATCAGCATCTATATAAACACTCAGAGACACGTGGGGATTCAATGGGGGTTGATTGTGAATACAACGGCAGTATTTGTTGTAATGGGTGGTGGTAGCTCAGTGGGTAGGATACTTGCCTCTAGACCAAGAGGTCACAGGTTCGAATCCTAACTCCAGCAGAGAAAGACCCTTAACCAAGTTGCTCCAGGGAGACTGTCCCCTGTAGTTAGAGAATGGAAGTCGCTTTGGATAAAAGCGTCTGATAAATGCTGCAAATGTAAATATTTGTGTTGATGACGTCTGTTTCCATTCACCTCAACTGTAAACAAATAGTCTTTATAGTAAACCATTTCACACCAAAACTAATGCATGATTATGTTTACAAACTGCAGTAATTTGTCGACAGTTGTTCTAACTCCTATTCGCTTAGTGGCAGTTCCTTAATAAAGCATTTCTCCCTAAGTTTTGAGAACTTTTATTAACTAATTTCCCACGGATGCCACATAAATAATCATAACAACAGTAACGATACTGTTTATTCTTGCAGCAGGCTGGGTGAAGGATTGTTTAACACCTTTCCTCGCCGAGTCGTTTCAATGGGAGACAGTAAATTGAAGGAAACAGCACGTTATTAACACAATATATTCTCATTTGGCTCTAATTTGTTAGCTCAGTGGCTAAATTAGCCATGTGATGCGTGCTATCTGCAGCTAACGCTAGCGAACTAGCAGATCCAGCGCAATGGCGGGGACAGTAAAGCATAACAGCACACATCTGAGGATACATACTAGTGAAAATAGTGAAATATGAAGCTCTTACTGGCTGTCAAGTCTTTAAAATGATTCTTCTCTCCAGGAGAAACACGACTCGCCTCATAAACAGTCAAACCCCGGCGCCACAGGCGTTCCTAATCGATACGGAGGACAACAATTTTCAGCCAGACCACTGAATCGAACTCGGAGCCATCGATCGACTACTACACCGAGAATCCCCGCCCCCATTTTCACAAATTCTCACTCATTTTCACAAGTTCTAATCCTGGTTCTAACGTCCTAACATTTTGACAAAGCCCTGTTTAATGTTTCATATTTTATAATATAATTCTATAATTCATTTCAATTGGGTATTTTAATAACTTTAAACCCAGTTTATTTTTAAATGTTTTTAATTATTATTTTATTACATCATATTATTAAACGGAGACGCAGACCAAAATAAAGCAGAACCAAAGTGATCCCCAGATTAGAATTTTCAGTTTAAAAGGGGGAAAACCCTCCTGATTATGTAAATTGGAGGTAAAGTAGGGCAGACACTGAGGTTGTGTGACGATTATTATCATATTGTTGTTGTTGTTGTTGTTGCTGATGCTGCTATACTAAAGTAATATAGTACATAATATTACAAATTGGGTATTCAGTGTTAGTCTAGGCCGGAAAGTACCTTTAATAGACTGTCTGTTGAATGTCAGATTATTGGAATCTGGGGTCAGATTTTGTTCAGAAATTAGATGGTCAATGAGGTTGTTGGCACCTGCTAGAACCTACAGGCTATCCAGATAAAGATGTCTCTAGGATTTGGGGTATTTCATCACCTATTACACTCCTGTGTTGTTGACTAAATCTCCTCAAACTCCTTTAAAAAAGTGAAATGTTCCGACATCAATACCTGACCTCTTATGCTCTCATACAATCAAATCCTCACAGCAATGTTCCAACATCAGTACTTGACCTCACAATGCACTTAGGCCTGCAATTAAATCCTCACAGCAATCTTCCAACATCAGTTTCTGACCTCACTAATGCTCTTGGGGCTGCAATCAAATACTCACAGTAACATTCCAACATCGCCTAACCTCGCTGATGAGTTTGCGCAGTCAAATCCTCACTGCTATGTTCCAATGGTCTTCCCAGAAAAGTGGAGACCGTTAATGGAAGAAATTTCAGAAGAACTTTTGGGACATTTTGGACATCTTCACAGGACAGATACGGAAGTAAAATTACAAAAACTAAAATATGTGCAGCACTTACTTGAAGTTGAATTCACTCTTTGGCTTATTTGCATATTTTCAACATATATATATAGTTACACCAATAATTTACAAAAATATAGACACTGACTTGGCTCACAGCCATTCTACCAAATTTAGGCGCAAATCTTTATAATTTCAAAATAGCAAAAAAATGCTAATTTTCCTCTTTTATTTTTTATTTTTGTAAAAAAAATCTGACGCATTACACTGCGAAATACAAGGTTCCTCATGCCATCTGGTGAACAAGTAAAGATAAATACATACGCGCTTCTTGTGTTTTTGTCTCGTGCAGAAAAATAAGCATTTAAAAAAAACGTAAAATGTATTACTCGCACGCGAAATAACAGCTGGGAGGTTCTGTTTGTTTTTCCAACCTTTTTCCAACATATTCGACATATTGGATAATCAGGATTTTTATCCTTTTGAAAAACAAAGATTTAAAAAACGTATCAAAAATGAAAATCTGAATAAAATCTGAATAAAATTCCGTTCTGGTTACACATCACGCACTGATTCTTTCCCACTATTCCTGAAGAAAGAGACGGAGAACAGGGTTCTGATACAAAGAGATGATGAATATTTAATAAGCAGAGTTGTTGGTGGAAAACGGTGGACTATTTCATATAGATTATCAATAAAACAGCCCCACTTTCGCCTCCGCGGATATAATATTCTCGCTAGATCTCATATCTTGTCGTATTTAGTCTTTTTAATTTCCCCCTAAATTGCAGCGTCCCTGGAGGCGTCCAGTTACCTACACCGCAACCCATGCATTATTTATCCCCCCTCATAATTTCGGAGCAGTTTTTCCTCATTAAGAGCCTAAACAGCGCGCGATCCCGCACCCGGACCTCTCTCGGGCTCTCCTTCGGGGAGCTCGTAGGGGTGGGAGGTGTGTGTGCTTGTGTGTGTGTTGTGGGAGGGTGGTGGTGGGGGCGTGTGGCTTTAGTTTAGGTTTAAAAGGCTTAAAGGCGTCATTACAGTCATTAACGTCAGGCGGACACACTGTTCGCGTTCGGAGCTTGAGGTGCTTTACTGAGAATTAGTCCAACGCCAGTTTATTATTATAAACACAGGATTATGAAGCTAATCAGATTCAGAGCGGATAACACTGTAATACTGTAGATCAATAGCATATCATCATATTACACAAATATTTTCTATATATTTAAATATATTTGATATAGGCCTATAACAAATTATTTTTGTAAACATTTAATAAACACCTTTATTAAAATAATCGAGATAGGACTTTTAGAAAAATTATGTCACACACACTCGTTACCTAATGTTTTGTTGTATTTATCACATATATCAGTGCTGTCCTTGTGTAATGGCAAACACTTTGACATTGGTTATTTTTATGCTTATGATTATTGTAATTTTGTTGTTAAAATTGTTATATTTTTGCTGATATCGTTGTTCTAATAATAATAATTACTATTATTTTTATTATTATTAATGAACTACAGTCTGTAGATTAAGACTTGCCCAGCAGGCTGGAAAATGTGTTATATTATATCGGGGCCCAATAACATTAATCCTTAATAATAGGGTCTAGCATTTCTGGCGGCGCCCCGGCGTGCGACAACCACCACAGCAGCGCGCGCTTTAAAGAAGTCTTGAGTCTCGGAATTTTTCAGAACAGCTCACTTTCTAATTCACCTACACCACCCTAACCCCCTCCTCTCTCTCTCTCCTGTCCTCCTTCTATACTCTTCTACAGCAAGATCAAAGACTTGCTCGTTGCACGTGCTCTCCTCCGCACCATGTGTTTTATTTTTTGTTATTTATTTATTTGTTTGTTTATTTTTTTACATTGCTGTAGCCACGCCCTTCTCCCACGCCCACTCCACCTCCCTCGCTCTACCGCTGCATATTAAAAAAAAGAAAAAGAGGGAGATAGAGAGAAACAGAGAGAAAGAGGGAGAGTTAAAAAAGAAAGAGAATGTAAAGAAAGAAAGAGAGACAAACGCAGAGACAGAGAAAATAGAGCAAGAGAAAGAGAGAGAGAGAGAGAGAGAGAGAGAGAGAGAGAGAGAGAGACACAGAGAGAGAGAGGGAGAGAGAGAGAGAAGTAAGTCTGGGTGCTTGCGGCGCTTTAATTGCGTTCATTAGTCGATGTTGTCAGTCTCGGACTGATGGCCAATAGCAGCCGCTTGTTGAAGGTAATGTTCGCGTGAAGGGAGGGTGGTTTCAGAGGATTGGGTGTATTGGGGGTGGTGTAGGTGTGGGTGGGGTGTTGGGGGGTGGGGGCGAGGTGTGGGGGGGTAATTTGTACGGATCAAGGGGGCAGGCGTTGCAAAGTATAAATAGTGTGACTTCAATAGCGCGCGAGCAGCAGGTCCTGTGACTCCGTGCGGAATTTTTTGGACGAGATCTTTTCCTCTCTCTCTCTCACTCTCTCTCTCTCTCTTTTCTTGATACGGTTTAAAGGCAGAGAAGTGAGCGGAGCTGGCAAACCCCATCAACCTCACACAAACACGCGCGCGCGCAAGCACGCAGACGCACGGGCGCGCGCACGCACTCACCTCGATGTCTCATCGTAAGGGGCTGTTGAGGAACTGAGCCCTGAGAGAGAAAGAGAGAGAGAGTGAGTGAGGAGGGAGAGGACCGGCGGTGGTGGTGTCCTCCCCCCCATCCCATCCTTCCTTCCTTCCTTCTTCTTCTCCTTCTCCTTCCCTTCTCCACTTCTTCTGTTTCTTCTGCTTCATCTCAGCATCACCGCCAACATCATCATCATCATCATCACCCTGGTCCCGCTCTCCTTTTCCTTCTCCTTCTTCTTCTCGCTCCTCTCGGGCGCCCCGGGGATGGAAGAACTGACCGCTTTTGTGTCCAAATCTTTTGATCAGAAAGTGAAGGAAAAGAAAGAGGCCATCACGTACCGGGAGGTGCTAGAGGCCGCCGGTTCGGCGCGCCAGCGGGACCCTCTGGCCGCAGAAGCGGCGCGTGAGGACGCCGTCGCGGGAGCCCGGCTCGGCGCAGGAGCTGGTGGAAGTGTTGGAGGAGGTGGTGGTGGTGGTGGTGGAGGAGTCGCTCGCTCACCGCCGCCCCGGGACACTGAGATGGCGGGGCCGGACAGGAGGGAAGCCGGGAGCCCAAAACTGACGGACGGTAAGCCCAGGCTCTTGGTTTAGAATCCCTCCAAAAATTAGTATTACCATGAAATTTTAATCTCGCCAAAAACTAACATTTGTGCGAAAATCTTTAGTAAATCGAATACATTTTTTCGTTGGTTGACTTTGATTTCATAACAAAAAACAAAATTACTCTCAAAACGATAAGGGTAAATCCTGTAAATGAATGACATCATTGAGATATTTTGCTTAGAGAAAAGATTCGTTTGGCACCTTAAAATAATACACAAAACCGACTTTTTAAAAAAGCATAAAATCAGTTCTTAAACGTTATAATATCTGGGCTGAAGGCTGATGATCAGGAAACCCGCAGCTGTGCGTGGATGTTTCTCAGATCAGTGTTTTCCTGGAAGGACTGAAAATGCATTAATTTTTTTCCAATTGCGAAAAAATGATTTTTTTAATTTAAATTTTTAAAATGCAAACATTGTATTCACGTGCAAATCTATTGAAGCTCGTGCATTTGAATGTTTACATCTAAAGCCAAAACTGAAGGGCATTGTGGCTACTGCAGCACCCCACGTGTTGAAAATTTCTGAAAATATTTGCTTTAATTATGAAATTAAAATTCGAGCATCGGACGTCTGTATTTTTATAAAGTTGTTTAAACAGTATAAAGGCATGAAAACAGATGAGATACGGTCATGAGATAAAATCAGTCTGTAACGAGCAAAATAGTAGCAATAATAATAATAATAATAAAAAAATAATAATAATAATAATAACAATAAGTAGGAGTACTATTGGCAAAAAATTAATAATTATATATAATAAAAAAACAGCAACAGCAGCAATAATACAATAACATTACCGCATACTAATAATACTTGTAATGACAGACAATGTATTGATTAAGGATCATCATCAACGTTTGTAAATTATTAAACTCGGGTTGTTTTTAGTGTTCTTACGTGTATTATTATTATTATTATTATTAGCACCATCACTATTATTATTATTATTATTATTATTGTGCCGTATTCTAATAGCTGTAATAACCTGGGTAAAGAGTAAAATTCTGCGTGTGTGTATGTGTGTGTGTGTGTTAAATGTATCAGTGTGTGTGTCGTTAATGTTGTGTTTTTGCGGGTGAATCATTGAAGAGGGCGAGAGCTGACTCTGTGCGGTTCTTTCGCATGCTCTTCTCCCCGCAGGTGCGGCGGACGTGAAGGAGCGCAGAGAGGAGGCGAAGGCGGTGGAGGACGAGACGCAGACGAAGATCAAACAGCGGCGCAGCCGCACAAACTTCACGCTGGAGCAGCTGAATGAGCTGGAGCGCCTGTTCGACGAAACGCACTACCCGGACGCCTTCATGCGTGAGGAGCTCAGCCAGAGGCTCGGACTGTCGGAGGCGCGCGTACAGGTACCACTCACCTCTTACACCGAGTTGCTTTTTTAATTTGGCTTTTGTTTGTATTTGTTTTCTGTTGTGTTTTTTTTTTTTTTGCTCGATGTGCTATTTGCGCCTTTCCTTTCCATTTTACATGCGACATAAAATCTGCTTTGGGATTTGTATGTTTTATGACATTTGTCAATTGTCGACAGTAATGGTCAAGTATACCACTGTTTTGGCCTCTTATAATTTGCGTGCGTTCTGCCGTGAAGTGAAAGCAATTTAGGAGTTCTAATGCATAATAGTGCCGCTGTAAGTTGCATTGCGCGTTATTGATTTACTTTTAGCCTCTCCGCACCTTTTTGGCTCGTTCTGAAATGTGTTTAAGCAGCTATCGCGTGGTTATAAGCCTGAACTAATGGTAAAATCATAATTTGGACACTGGATTATGCTTCATAAATGGTGGTTAATCTGTAAGGGGCGATTATAACGTTGGAGTGTACCTTGTAGCGCGTGTTTAAAGGGGTTATAACAGTTCATAAAGCCTGAATTATGGGTTAAAATGGAAGAAAAAAAGACGGAAAGGATCGTGGACGTGTTGTTGAGAGCCGGTCTGATGTAAAACAGCTCTTCTGAAGAATGTTTAGATTTGCTTCATTTTTACAGAAGAATTTGTTTGACATGAATCAACCCAATTTCGACCACATGAAGCAACTTACGTTTTAAAAGCCTGACATAATATTTATCACGCGAACAAAATGTCACATTCCGTAGCCAGTACTGTGGTTTAGCTCTTTAGCCAAAGTTGCGGTTGATTTTTGAAAAAGTAAAGGAATGTAGCGGTGTGAGGGTTGTTGGGGCTTCAGGTTTGCTCAGGTGAAGCAGTCTTTGGCCACTTATAGCCCTAATTGCACTCTTGTTTAAACATGAATTAGAGGCCTCGAGCCACTGGAACCACAGTCCCAGCAGAGCATCAGTGATTAGAACACAGCTGAGATTAGAACAGGGCTGAGTAAGAGCACAGAGTCTGCTGGGATGAGAAGCTCCAAACTGTTTAGAACAAATGGAACCTGTTGGGTTGAAGTTTTGTGACTGACCTTTCCCCAAGGACATTGGTGGACTAGCCTGATGTAGAGCTGGAAGTGTTCCCAAAATCTTTTTTACTGGTGTTGGGTTCTATTTGATTGGTCGTTTTACTGATGTTGAGCTCTGTATGTTTGATCATTTGACTGGTGTTGGGTCATGTTTGATTGCTCATTTTACTATTGTTGAGCTCTGTTTGATTGGTCATTTCATTGGTGTTGGGCTTTGTTTGATTGGTTATTTTACTGTTTTTGGGTTCTGTTTGATTTGTCATTTTTACTAAAGTTAAGCCCTGTTTGTTTGGTCATTTCATTTGTGTTGAGCTCTGTTTGCTTGGTCGTTTCATTGGTGTTGGGCTCTGTTTGATTTGTCATTTTACTAGTTTGTCATTGGTCACTTGGTTCCATTTTGCTGGTGTGGTTTTTGTGTGGTGCTAATTTCTCTTTATGTTTGGCTTGTAATTTGGTGGTCATTTTTATTTCACTGATCTGTAATTTAGAGGTAATTTCTTATAGGTTCTGTTTTGCAATTTGGTGGTCATGTCTATTTGACTGATCTGTAATTTGGTGCCATTACTATTTGGTTTTAATTTGTACTTCGGTGGTAATTTCTAATTGATTGATCTATAACTGGTAGACACTTCTATCTGGGTCCGAATTAAAATATGAGAGTCATTTCTATTTGACTCTGATTTAAAATATGGTGGTTGTATATATTTGATTCTGATTTGTAATTTGGTGCTAATGTATGTTTGGTTCTGTATTGTAATTTGGTACTAATTCATATTTGATTTTGATTTGTAATTTGGTGCTAATTTATGTTTAGATCTATTTGGCTCTAACTTAACCTGGGTCTAATTTGTAGTTCGTTTCTATTCAGCTTTGAGTTGTAATTATAAACATTTTCATTTCCTTTTTTATTTCCATAAAAGACTATTTTCTTTGTAACATGCTCAAGTTTAATTTCTTGTATAGCCTATTAATGGTTTGATTTGCTTTAAATCTTTATTTTATTTCAATTTCATTTTCCTTGCTTGTTTTTCTGATTAGTGTTAAGCCGCAGTTTTATATGCATGTTGGGATGCATTTTATTGCGCGTGTCTCTGAGACTGTAGGGAAATCAGATTATGGTTGTTTTGGGTGTATTTGCAGATCAATACACGTTGGAAACTGAAACCCATCGGAAAGCTTGTTTATCTCTTTGTTTGTGAGCTTTTAAGTCGTTATTTTTTAATGTGGGAACCGAGAGCAGAAAAAAATGGGTAATCATGGGCTTTTTAAGCGTTTCTTTTCTTGAGGAGACCATCTGTACAGAAACCTAATAAGCCGCCCTCGTTAAGGCCCTCAGAGTCCACGAGGGTAAGAAGAGACGAGCAACTGAAGCCCACTAATAATGACAATGAACATTAGACATCAGTACTGATGGGGGATTGATCAGAAGAAGAAGAAAAAAAAAACGAACAATATCGTCTTTCACTCTTCGTCCATTCAGTTTGGCTGAACAGTGTTTTTTTGCTTCTTTTTTTCTGGTGTTGTGAAAATGTGAAGAAGAAAAAAAAAGTCCCCGAAAAAAGTGAACCCGGGGTCTCCTCTGGTCGCTTTGTGTCCCGGACGCGGATTACCATAAATTATGGATCATTTTTTTACCCCCAGGAGGATCTGATGCCTCAACCGCGCAGCAGATTCGCGTTTCCAAATTCTGAGGCTACAAATCAGATTATTAGTCGCCTTTCTCACAGCAGCGCACGCGGCCTGTTTAAGCCCCCATTCATCTCCTAAACACCTCATCGATGCACAGGAGGTGGTTTAAGACTTGTTTAGTTCTTATTTCGTTCGTATTTTTATGCGCAGTTTTAACATTTCGCTTTTTTTAACGGTCTCTTTTTATTTCACATTTGTAATAAACGAAGAAGCTTTAGGTTGGGAGTGAAGTGAAGGCTGCTGCTTCGTCTGCTCACCTCTCTGTGGGGGGGATTCAGAGTAGATTAACATAGTAATGAGACCCCTAATCTCAAAATCCCAGATACTCGTAACAAAAAATAATACTAATAATAACATTTGGGGTTAAAAAAAGAAAAGAAACCATAATAGATAAAAGCAATAAAAGGGAGCGAGCCTTCAAACAGTGGGGGGCTTTGTGCCCAAACTTGTTCTGACAGTAATTAAACAGAAGCGCGCGCCATTAGGCGAATCACCCGACATAAATTTTCTTGCAGATAAAGGTAATTAATTTGGCGCGCCCGCTAATGCTCGGTCAGATAGGCGCGCAGGCTCAGATCTCAGCAGTGGTGTTCGGTATCAGCGAGTCGATTTGGAGCTTCTGGGACGCGGTTGGAAAGATGAAACCGGGGCTGAGAGACAAGCCAGTTTATTATGGGCCGGCCGCGTTCCCATCCGCGCCCCCTCCCCCTTCCCCATGTCCCACCACTGATACCCACATACACTTAATGCGCCCCTTTTATTGGGCATAATCCTCTCCTTATCTAAGTGTGTGTGTGTGTGTGTGTGTGTGTGTGTGTGTGTGTGTGTGTGTTCATCATGTATACAGTTTTTATCAAATATTCAATCAATATTTAATTTTTTAAAATGCTTTCATTTCTGACGTTTTTGAAGCGTTACATTAATTTTGAAAAATTAAATAAAAAGTATTCTTTTTTTTGTTTGTTTGTTGTTTTTTTTTTGTGTATTATCGCGCGCTCGCCCCTGCTCCTCCTCGCGCCCCTAATAATGAGAACTGTGGTCATTAATATTTCAGAGCTCCTCGGGGACGCGCGCACAGTTTTGTCCTCCTTGTCATTTCCACAGGAGTCGCGTGTGCGCGTTTGCGCACACTCGTGCAAGCCAGAACGCCTGTCAACCGCAAGACGCTAATGAAATTCAATTGATTTATTTAATTATTTGTTTAATTAATTGGGTTGTTTTTTCTCCTCCTCTTCGCAGGTTTGGTTCCAGAATCGGAGAGCGAAGTGCAGAAAACAGGAAAACCAGCTGCATAAAGGTGGGTGACCACAAACACACACACACACACACACACACACACACACACACACACACACACACACACACACACACACACACACA
>JBBPDC010000039.1:25366573-25378850 GCA_037974485.1 Hemigrammopetersius urotaenia | reverse complement strand
ACACACACACACACACACACACACACACACACACACACACACACACACACACACACACACACACACACACTTAGCCTGTATATATATACTTACTTTCCCGAAAGAAGATTTAAGAAGTAATTTAAATACATTTTGACAGGTACTTTTTCAGTTAATCTGAAGTTTAACTTTGTGAAATAACTGTAAATTGACTTATTTAATTAAAGGTGTATTTTGTAGATGGAAATTGAATGTAGACGGTTTAATAGGAGTGACTTTTATCCGCATAAGAGGGGGTTTGGGAGGGAGTTGACCCTGCAATCAGAAGGTTGTGGGTTCGAATCTCAGCACAGCTTGTGTCATTATTGAGGTACCCTTAAAGCAAGGTCCCCACACACTGCTCCCCTGGCGCCCCTAGTTGGTGACAGCCCACTGCTTCAATGGGTCAAATACAGAGAAAGAATTTCACATTGTTCGCACTATGTGCTGTGCTGTGATGTGTTCTTTTGATACCCAATACACTCTGTTATAATACCAAACAGAGTTAATAGACATCTTATAATATACAACATGTTGTCCCATAATACCCAACACACTGTCCCATAATACCTAACATAATATTCCATAATACCTAACACACTGTCTTATAATACCAGCACGCTGTCCTATATAACCCAACATATTGTCCCTTAAAACACACTGTCTAATAATACAGAATATTCTGCCCCAAAAGACATGCTGTTCCATAATGCCCAACACAACATCACATAATACTAAACACACACTATCATGATACCAAACACACTCTCCTATAATATTTCACAGACTGTCCCATAGTAAGGAAGACAGTCTAATAATCCCCAACATGCTGTCACATAGTACCAAGTATAATTTCGTTTAATACTCTACATACTGTTTCATGATGACCAAACTGCTTTTTTATAATACCCAACACAATGTCCCTTAGTACCCAACACTATTTGAATTATCTTACAAACACTCCCTTGATCCTTAACACACTGTCTTCAAATACCCAACATGATATCCTAGAATACTTAACACTATTTTTCATACCAACACACTAGCCTATAACACCTAACAGTTTATAATACCCAACACCCTGTACTGTACTACCTAACACAGTTTATAGTGCCAACACATTATCCTATAATGCCTGATCCAGTCTATAATGAATTTATATGCTGATCAACACATGAACATGATGAGAAATCAGAGTGTGTAAAGAAAGTAAAACCTGCAGGTGAGTGTTAGGTGGTGTAATCCATGTTGGGGGCTTTTGGAGTGTGTCCACAAGTGCTTTAAACCCCAAGTGAGGGAGGACAGGCCAGACAAATCACCTCCTTTTCTTTTTTTGTTGTTGTTGTTGCAGGGGTTCTCATCGGCGCTGCTAGTCAGTTTGAAGCGTGTCGTGTGGCGCCATATGTCAACGTGGGAGCTCTGCGCATGCCGTTCCAACAGGCAAGTGGATCTGCATGATCTTTTAACAGTGCTGCTTTGGCACTTTGGCTCCAAAAGATCCTTAGTGCCTTCTAATGTGGAGGAATTCTGCAAATGCTCTGTCTGGAGTCATCTTAACATCATATAAGTTAACACTGCAAAAAAGTAATTGAATAAAAAAAGCACTTGAATAAAAATAATTTTAAAGAATAATATAAAGACAAAAACTGTATAAAGTCTAAAAGAAGTCAAAGAAAAATCCTGCAAAAAATATTCCTTACAAAATATATTATGCTATACACACAATGCTGGGGCATTGTAAATACTATAGATAAATACTATAGATAAATAACTTACTATTAATTCATTTACTAGTAACACACAGTGTTTTTATTTGGTAGTACATTACTAGAGTCAAGCAAAATTGTTTGCCAATGTAGAACTTCAAGCTTTAATAAAACATGAAGTTTCTAAAACTTACATAATCAAGTCAGTTGATATCTTTTTAAGATTTTCTGGCTTATTAAGATTTAAGTTTTGGCAGTGAAGCAGTTAGAGCCTGAATACCTCTCTGACTTCTCCATGCAGGCCATGATAAAGCTCTTCTAATCAGAAGTGGGCTGAGTAGCCTACGGATGTTCTTATATCTCAGTCAGATGAAGCTTCAGGAGCTAAAGCGGCCCGGCAAAGCCCAGCTTGAGTGGGTGTGAAAAAGTATCAGGATATAAAATTCTTCTAGAACTTTCCTTTAGAGCTGTGGTTGAACCATCCAGCATCTCTCAGCAGAGGAACTGAAGTGTTTACGGCTCTATTATTCTCGAGTTGGACCCTCATGGTCTAAAATAAAAAAAAGTGAGGAGCAGTAAAAAGTAGTCCAGCAGCCAAACTAACACATGATAAATCTAAAGTTAAAGACTGAGCAACTAAAAAGGAACTTTTTTAGAAATAGAGAAATTACAATTGTGCTTTAAAAATAAAGGCAAAATGGTCTATGGTGAGAATTAACAGGTTTATTTTTCTTGGCTTCCACACAGATTAACAGCTAAAATACAATGCTAATCATCTCTAAATAACAGTAGCAAATAATAAGTAACATTGTCTGTTTTTTTTAATATTCAGAAAAGTAAAAGTTAGTCCAAATATGTGGATCTGAGAAAATGGAAGGTGACCAGGCCTTAATGTAACATCCTTAGGTGTGTTACAGTACATGGTAATTGATTAAGTAATTATAAAGCAATTAAGGCAGCTTAGAGAAAGGACTTATTCAGTTATTCTGAGCCACTTCAGGACAAGTGTGTTTGGGATCACTTTTACTGGTGTATTCAAAAAAAGTGAGAGTGTACTGTAAACAGGTCAATTTTAAGTGGGACCTGAATAAAGAAAGGCCTGAATTTCATTCAGGACGATTGAAATACTTGTCCCAAACATCAGGGAGACCATGGCACACTTTGGTTATTCCATTTTCAGCTAGTGCTTGTCTGTGTACACTTTAAATAACATTAAATTCTGAAATGTATTCTTGTGGGAAACTGAATGTTTGTATCATTTGAGACATCTAATGTATGTTGTATTTTTACACTTTTTAAAAATCTTGCATCAGTTTGAGCCCGACGAAAGTAGCAAACTTTGATCAACTTAAAACTTCCAGCCAGCAGATTCTTGTCCTGTTAACTCACTGTTGGCAGTTAAAGGTTTAAGACTACTGATATTGTTGTGGAAAGAAACACACTGTTCTAACAGCTCATTTAGAGTGCTTTGTTCTAGCACCAGTGGCCACTTGCTTTGAACAATATTTTTTAAGTATTTTATGATCATTTGTTAGTGTGTGCTGAAACTTAAACTCGGACTTCACTCCACTCTTGTTTATTTGTGCAAGTAGATAGCAGTTTAAAAATGTATTTGCAAAAATTAATTATTGATTTTTTTTGCCATGATGTCCCTGCTATGGTTATTTACTGCCCTCTCTCTTGAGTTAATGTACTTTTCCCCCCTTCTCCCCTCCTCATCCTACCCCCTCCCACCCTCACTCCCCTATCCACCCCACCCCCGTACCGTCCCGTAGGATAGTCATAGCAACCTGCCGCCCTTCTCCTTTCAGGTGCAGGCGCAGTTGCAGCTGGACAGCGCCGTGGCTCATGCGGCTCACCATCACCTGCACTCGCACCTGGCGGCGCACGCACCCTACATGATGTTCCCAGCGCCTCCCTTCGGGCTCCCGTTAGCCACTCTGGCAGCGGAATCCGCGTCCGCAGCGTCCGTGGCAGCGGCGGCCGCTGCTGCAAAGAACAGCAACAAAAACTCGAGCATCGCGGACCTGCGCCTGAAGGCCAAGAAACACGCGGCCGCGCTCGGACTGTGACCCACGCGCTAGCGTGCACCGGGACTGGGGACGTGGGGTGGGTGATCTCACCACCTGGGACATTATTTATAGTTGCGTGACGAAGGACGCAAGCAGTAAAGGAGAAGCTATTTATAATAAACAAACAAACAAACTGTGAAGAGGAAAACAAATGGACACGTGGACAGGAGACACCCCCTCATCGTGATATAATCGTTTTGGACGTTGGACTCTTGAGCACGCGCTGTTTTAATACGTCATTACTATAATAATTATTATTATTGTTATTATTATTGTCATGATTGTTCTGATTATGATTATTGCTACTGTCGTGTTTCTAAAAAAAACAAAGAGGCTGGCCTCGTTTTATGCGACACTGAGGAAAAACTGGACACTTTGTGCGAAATTAAACGACCCCCTAAAAATAAACACACTCACAGACAAAAAAAAAACAACAATAAAAGCCACGAGGATGGGGGGTGTTGGTGGCTCGAGCTCTTTTTTTGTGCACGTGGAGGTGCATCGAGACTGGACAACCTTTAAAAACTATGAACATTTAAAAAACGAAAACAAACAATGAGAAAGCTATTACATTTATTCTCCTGACCGAGTGTATGGCGAGGGCGAGACCATATCAGGTCATTAAAGTGTCCACTTTTGAGATTGTTTTTATTTTTAGCTGTTAATTTTTTATTATTATTACTATTTTGTTTTGAAGATGATTTGCTGGTTCGTGTATTAATGTGTAGATGAGGAAACGTTTTAAAAAGTGCTGGAAACTGGTACGGGCACAACATGTACAAAAACCCTGTTCATAGCAGAATCATTTTTTTTTGTTTTTTTTTTCTCTCTCTCTCTCTCTCTCTGGGTTTGATTCTCACATCGTGTGTAAAGATCACGTGGCTCTCTCTGTACTGTTGATGTTTTTTTTATATAAAAGGTTAAAGTATAAAATCGTTACCTCGAGCGCAGGCTGGATGATCGCTAAAGTTTTCACTTTTTTTTTTAATTTCTTTTTTAAAATAATAAATACATCTTTAATTTCCTCATTATTGTAAAACTTGAGATCCCACGTGTTTTCCATTCATAATAAACCCACGGAACGTTTTTCGGATGAGGTGTGACTGTCCCGTATATTCTTGACTGGATAATTAATTTTTACGACCATTAAAACATTTGATTTTATTCCTTACAACCAATGCAGATTGATTGACACGTCCTCCTCCAGCTGTTTGGGGCGCGTGCCTCATATTGGAAGGTTGAATAATTGATGGGAGAAAAATGCGCTTCAAAACGCTGATGATTTGCGATTGTAATTGCGGGTGCTTTTTTCTCACCGCTTGATTGGATGGTTGAATGGTGGCTAATGGGAGATTTGTTGGTGGGCTTTGGAGCCCTGTAGCTGAATTAAATATTAATCCCAGAGTGGCTGTTTTACTCCCTTGTTGGAGAGATGTTGGACTTTGTCCAGTCAGAAACTAGCAGAGCTGCTCCTGTGAGGCTGGGCCTGGTTCTATTGGCCAAAAATTTGTAGACATCTGCTTTTCTTTTGAAATTAATGGGGTAGGTTTGCCCTCCATTGCAGCAGTAAGAGCCTCTACTAGTTTAGGAAGGTGGCTAGATGTTGGCGCATTGCTGTGAGGATTTGAAAGCAGCCACTCGGATCTGTTCTGGATCACACGTGTCATCTCAAAGGTACTGGATGGAGATCCAGCACCTCAAAGACTCCACAGACTGATGCTGGGGGGCTTTAGAACCCCCAGTGACCTTAGGGTCACATTTGGCTCTTGTTCTATTGGCCAGTTCTTTTCTATGGACATCATACAAGCTGTGTCAGCAATGGGGCACCTTAATGTAGCCAAACATTCTCATTAGAAGGACTAACTGATTTATACTGGACATTATATTGAGCATACAGTAGGCCAGATAATGACCTGACAGAAGTGTTTTGTGAATAAAAAAGATGAGATGAGGATTGGTCTTTTTATCTTATGTAGCCCGGGCCTGTAATTAGCAGTCGGGATGTCCCATTAAATGGGTACGCTGAGTAATGAGAGTGTGTTTCGTGTCTGAGAATGTGTTGAGTCATCCAGGTCATTGAAACACATAGAAGAACCAGAATCAGAAAGTTTTATTGATCCCAGAGGAAACTACTTAATTCTAACAGTAGGCATTCTCTATACTTGACCTCTCTGTGTCTTTCTAGTCCTGTTGATGTGTAGTATGTGTTTGTGAGTTTATTATTTTTGTTCTTGTTTTGTTGTCTACTGTAAAGCATCTCTGCATGTGAGAAAGACAAAATATAAGTTCAACTCCAAGATTCTGGAGTAATGGAGGACAAAATGTCCAACATTAGTATCAGTAATTAATTTTTAAAACCTTTTCTTCAGTAGTGCCATCTCAGACCTTCTACAGAGTGTGGATGATGGCAATTTCTAATTTTATTATGCAGTATTAAACCACTTGTTATAAGATGCTTAATCAAACACATACAAAGTCTCCTTTTCCAGCACAAATTACATCTAGTCACCTCGAAGGCACACATTTTGTCCTTTTATGCCGATTCTGTTCCCATCCCTTCTAATCTATCAGACCGTCTCCACTACCATTTCACTGAGCGCTTGATAACCCGATGCAGGCTCCCATTATGAACAAGCCTATCCTGCTTTTAATGCAAAACAAGGTCTCGAGCTATTAATTAATAGCCCTCTCAGCCATGCATGGGATAAAGAGTGCTTGTGTATGTGGCCCCTCAGTTGGACTCAGACGCCAGTGGTATTGAATTATTGATCGGTGCTGGTTCTTCAGAGGAGACGGACCTGTGAATGGGGCGCGTCGAGCTCCAAACCAGACACGAATAATAGAGGACGCTTCATACTTGACCAGTCCGCAGAGCAGGTTGATACTGTAGGTTCATCAGGGCCAGAGATGAAGAAGGGATTTTTGTATGAGCCTATTTTCAAAGTGATGAAAGAATGGTCTGCTTTTGTTTTCATAGCAATTCCATAAAAGAAACACTTTTGTTTCCCTAAAGAACCTTTTATTGGATGGTTCTTTGAGGAACTACAGATGTGAGGAACATGCAAAATTCCAAATTGTGGGTCTAAGAAAGGTTTATCTAATCTTATCTTATCTTATAAAAGTTGTTCCTAGATGCATCTATCCAATTTTAGTGATTACTAAAGGATCACTAAAATGCATTGGATTCGACCTACAAATCAAATGAATTTGACCTGCAAGCGGTTAAAAGCTGTTAAAAATGGAAATTACACGATTTACATGTTCACCTCCATTTAGTCGATCAGCCAAGAAGTGTTTGCAGTTAATATGTTGCTCTCTAGTTTAGAACTGTAACTGCGAGGTCAATAGTCACCCAAATCTTTTTGGTAAATATATACATCCCAAAAACTTCACTGGACCCTCAAACCACATCCAGCTCTTTATTAAGGTGGATCAAACTGGTGTATGTGGTTTAGGACACCGTGAGCCGTAAAAATGAACTGAAATTCAGCATGAAGCCGAACACTGCAGTGCTTTTCTGCAGGCAGCTGGTGGCCTAGTCGTTACGGCATTTCCTCTATGATCAGAAAGAGCAAGGTACCATCCCCACACACTACTCCAGGCACTGCCTCACTTAGTGAATGGGTTGAATGCAGAGGAAGAATTTCGTGCTGTTCATGTATGACAGAATGATCACTTTACTTTATACAACAGTTCAGTTTTTACAAACTGTTTCAGGAGCAGGAGCCCTGATCTAGATCATAGTTCACAGTAAGTCAAACTGTGTCCTGAACCACAACCACAAGTCTGATCCACCTTACTGAAAAGCTGGATGTGGTTTGAGAGTCCAGAGACGTTTCTAGGATGAAAAGAAGTGGGTGACTATTGGTGGAGAACTATGGACATTTTTCATCCAACCGTTCCTTGAACATGAAGCCTCATACGGTTTTGTTGTCTGTTCAGGCCTATCAGTGAAGATGTAGAGGCACTGGAGAGCCTGAGGAGACAACAGGACGGGGACAGTGAAGTGTTCCTCAGATTAGCGCTGGAGAGAAAGCGCCCACTCTGCCATTCTCTCGCCCTTCTTTCCTCACTCTCTCCAGACAGACAGGCCTCTCAGGAGCCATGCCACTTCCACCCCTTTCCTGTTCCATGTCTGTTCTCATGTCTGTCGTTTCTCTCGCATCCACACTCTCCTCTTCGCCTCTAGAGACCCCTCTAGCCCTCAGTGGGAGCTTTTCCCTTATGATAACAATGCTCGAGGTTCCAGTCAATTTAAATGGGCTTCATTCATAATCACATATTGTTTTTAAGTTAAAACACTCCTTAAGTAAAAGTACTTAGTTTGTAAGTATGTATCAAAAAATTACACAAAAAGAGTTTTTCCAGTGCAAAAAGTGTTTAACAGTGTCTGAGGTTATAGTCTATTAAACTAGACCACGCATTCATTAATCTTATTTCCAGTTAAAATGGTCCTTATGTAAAAGTGGCTAGTTTTTCAGTGCCAGAAAAATCAGAAAACAAAATCTAACAGAAAATGGCACAGAAGCCTCAACAACTAGATTTAAAACCAGATGTTTCAGTGTTCAGGACGTCCAGCTTGTGTCTTTATTGGAGCGTCTATTCTTTTCCGGGAGTAGATTTTTTTTACAGAAATCTGCTGGTTATGTTTCTATGCATTTTTTGAACACCTCCAAAGTTTGGACTGTGGGTGCTATTATACATACCTAGTCTGGTCCATAACTTCTTCTGACTTTTCATTTCAGTCCAAACCGAAGAAGCAGTGGCTAAAGGTGCCAAAATCAAAAGAGGTGGTCTCAGTCCAGATCAAACTGGACCATGGTTTTGTTTATTTGTGCTGTTATAACTCTTTTGTAGATGGTTCAGGAGTTGAAGTGGGCTATAACCACTCATTAAACAACATAAGAAAACCAGAACAGAAGTAAAAATGAGCCCTGAGCTGGTGGTTAACTGTAAATTGGTTTGATGAAAAATCGATGTAAAAATTCAGAAACCATTGATTTAGTGAGAGGAGAGAAAATGAGAGAACGGGAAAGCAAGGCCACCTGAAGAAACTGTAGCAGTGGGATACAAAGAAACGTAGGAGCACAAGTACAGGGAGACGCAGCCCATAAATGATGCAGATAACTACCACAAGACACAGGTGATTTAAATATAAATTTGTTAAATTGAAAAACAATTCGGAAAAAAGGGTTTCTCTATAGAACCCCCTCTCTTTATGTGGTTTATGACTCATTGTTGCCTGTAAACATGCCCTAACAAAGGTTAGCTTAGCTCTACACGATATTAGCCATCCCAAAGGCTTAACCTTTTCCATGTTTATAGAGAATGATGAGTTGCACTGTTTCAGAAACCACATGAGCAAGTCTATTAGAGATTATGGAACATACTTCGAGCAGAGTGAGATAAATTAGAGCCACACTAACCTGACGAGTATGTGCCTTTGGTCTGGCCTTGTAGCCTTAGTGCTAAAATCACAGAAGCAAACTTCAGACACTAAACATGACACATTCAGGGGGGAGGTAATTTAGATATTTTTTTCCAAATCAGTTCTTTAAATTTAGCTAAAAGTAAGCTGAGCTCTTCGTATTTTTCTGAGAGACGTCTCGGAGGCTCTGGAGACTCTGCAGCGTCGGCCCTCAGGGGGGCGATAACAAAAGCGACTATGGCGCTATAATCCACTTCCACGCCACTCATATCATCTCATGAACCGTCTGCTGCCCATATCGGGCCCTCATGGCCCGTTACTAAATTTACCGCCGCTCAATTTGCCGGGGAGTTAGCGCTGATTCATTTCCCACAAAAAAATAAAAACGCTTGGACTTCTATCAAGCTTGGCTCGCGGCCCCGCTTGGGGAGAACAGCTAAGCGCGAAAGCGGTGGCGACTTATGTAATCAGGGGGTTGATTTATTTTTTAAATAAGAAGCATGGCGGGACTGCTGTTTCCTGTGAAGATGGCGTGATATTAAGTGTGTCTCCAAGCCCTGGAGAGACAGGCGGGGATGGAGGGGGGGGTGTTAGAGTGTGTGTCGAATGACTTCTGAATCAAAACCCTGGACCTGCCCTGAAAGGTGGGGGGAGAAAGAGAGAAAAAGAAAGAGAGAGAGAGAGAGAGAGAGAGAGAGAGAGAGAGAGAGAGACTGAGGCACGCACTCTCTAAAGGTTTTCCTTTGTTTCATATTAAGTGCTCTGAAAGAGAAATGTGCACACACCATCAGACAAAAGACAACAGACATCATGGGGCCAGAGAGATGAAAGGGCGACTTCAAAGGTGCGGAATGCAGTTGAGGCGAGGAAGAGAGCGGCCTCAAAACTCACTCAAACGCCTCTCCCTCGTCCAATTAGGCCGCCCTATCGCTCGTGCCCATCGCCCGTGCAGTCAGAGGGGCTTTTGAGTATGAACCACTGGGACCACTTTGGGCTGCAGCATTAATAATGTTAAACACCCCCCCCCCCCACACACACACACACGTGAAATTTCCAACAGCACTTTGTTGAGGAGCAGCCTTCTTTCCTACCAAACGACAACCCATTCTATCCTTTACTTTTTTCCTCTTTTTTACCCTTAAAAAGTGCTACAACAATTCCTTGAGGAAACTTTTGGCTCCCTAAAAAACAAAAGCAGCTATGGCGCTTTATAGAATATGTAAATGAGTGCTGCTCTTGCAATTTGACCTTTCAAATAGTTGTCCAGGGCCAAACACTTCAGTGTAACTGGACGGGGCTAAACTGCTACCGGATGAGTAGGCAGGTGTAGGTATATAATGACATCACAAAAACAGTGAATTCAAAACAGCTCAGTATCCAAATGTGGACTGTTTGACGTAACACCTATTTATATAAAAAAACAGTGAGTGTTTCAATAAAATGGGCCCTTTAGGAGCGAGCTGGGACAGAAATGACAGTGTGTCAATCATTTTGCTCATTTGTTCAGCAGAAAGACATAAAAAAATCCACAGAGAAACCAAATGAGGTGAAAGAAGGAGTTGGCGATTGTTGTTCGGCATCCTGTTTAAGGAGTCTGTGCTGATCAGCGAACCCTTTATGGACTCTGCGTGTTTATTTGTTATTGTTGTCATTCCGGCGCAGCTGGCGATGCGGTGTGGGAGATAACGAACAGCTCGGCTTTAGAGGAAGACAAAACAGCAGTTTCGGTGCATGGTATTCCATACACACATACACACACATGCACGCATGCAAAGCAGAGACGTCGACTTCAGGAAAGCATATCCCCTCTTAAACGGCATAATCGAGTATAAAATGCAACACAACTAAATCCGTTTAGCGCCACGGTTTGCTTTCCTAATTCTGATCAGTGATTTTAGGGCACCAGAGTAAAAGATCGCATGTAATGTGATGTTCTCTCAATTTAATTTGCATCAGATTACATTAAAAACCAAACACTGCTATGAAACAATCGCAGCACTTATCTAAATGGCCCTCGAGCACCACCAACATCTTCTGGCTGTCTATTTATGGAAAAATGAACCATGACTTGGCTTTTTCATGCAGACTTGCGCGTCATGTAATATGTCCTGTGTAATCGGTGTCTCGGATTACGCGGCCCTCAAGAAGAACAATCTGTGCGTTAGTGCTTGAGGTTGAAAGAGGATCCGGACAGACAGCGCTGGAGGACCAAATGTGTAGGTCCACTGTGTCCAGCTCCTTCTTGCAGGCCCAAAATTACTAACCTAGCGGCAGCCTTTACCACCATACAAGCGTACTGGAGGCTGGGGGAGGGCCCCCCTGCTGGCCACAAGTGGTTGAGGAAATAAACACATGAACCACTCAAATAAAGAAAGTAAATAAACAGAATAAACCAGTCTTTTCTTTAATGTTTAAACACAGAAGAGAAGATAGCTAGGCAACAATTGGAGCCCAGACATTCAAAGAAGTAATGTGTTTACACTTGGTCACGTCATGTGATCTGTATCCGCATCGTATCCTGAGCAGATTTGAGTCCACATGTTTGCGCTCGGTACTCAAATACATCTCCGACCACCAAGAATTAATCCCAAATACTAGTTACTGAACATGTAAACCAGCTCATATACAACAACCAACCTGATCACTATATGATGAATCAGCTTGTATAAGACAACCAGTCACCTGCACTGCTCCTTGTTTTCAGCAATGCAGTGTGTTTACAGTTTAAGTAAATCTCCAATGATGCGGAATCACATGAATTGAAACGTTTTGTAGCAAGACAGTGAAAGATGATTGGCCGACGTGTTTGGAGCTTTATTTGAGATAACTAGTTCAACCAAAGGCTACCTAATTAATCTCAAAGGAATTAACTGAACAAGCAGCGATGGACATATTAAGTTGAGATGGTTCCTCATAAGCAGTGGTGGTGGTGGTGTGTGTGTGTGTGTGTGTGGGGGGGGGGGGGCCTCACAGTATCACAATTTTTTTGTTGTTGTTGGCTTTGGCTTGAAAAACTTAGTCCCATCCCTCCGGAAGCGGTTCAAATGCATTTA
>JBBPDC010000039.1:25353465-25366473 GCA_037974485.1 Hemigrammopetersius urotaenia | reverse complement strand
TGTGTGTGTGTGTGTGTGTGCGTGTGTGTGTGTGTGTGTGTGTGTGTGTGTGTGTGTGTGTGTGTGTGTGTGTGTGTCTATAGTCATAATTGTTTTGTTGTTGTTGGCTTTGGCTTGAAAAACTTAGTCTCATACCTCCGGAAGCGGTTCAAATGCATTTAGACCAGCACTTTTATGAGGATAAGCCCAGTCCAGATATTATCCACATCTAAAGAGGGTCATACATACTAGGTTAGAAAATGACTGTTTGCTCTGAGACTTGTTTTCCAAGTATTATATTTAATAGGTTTCTTGTACTTGTGGCATAAAGGCAACCCAAACCCAAAGTACCCAAACATTTCATTCCTTTTTTCTCTTTTTCAGAAATTTGGTTGGCTGATTATGTAGTCAAGGCTTTTGCCAAGGCAGAGCCAGGTCGGTTTGGGCAGTAAGAAGCTCTTCATGCTAAACACAATTGAACATCTTTGACTAGGGCCTACGAGACACCAAAAAAAAGCCCCTGCATGTGAGCCGTCTCTGCCTGAACCCTCCACGTTCCTTTTCCAGGAACTCAGAAGAGGAACCCACGCTCCTCTGCTCCCCTTTTCTTTCCAGCCATCGCTCAAATCCCAGTGTTTGAAAAGAGGCCGGTGCGTGACAGCTCGTCTGGGTTTCATATGAGATTAATCGCATGAGTGTTTGTAAACAGCGTTTGCTTATGCCTTTCGCGGCCGGGCCGCGGCCGACAGTCATAACGGGAGCTAAACATTATCAAAGCGTGGCTGAGGCACACAAAGGCCCCCGCGAGGTCGGGTCGAGGATTATATCGTACAGAGTGTACAGTGTGCTGAGAGGAGCCTTTGGGTTGCCGTGATTGTGTTCTGATGTATCTATTGATTTGGGTCCTCCTACTCCTAGCTGTATTGGCAGGTGCATTACTATGGTAATCCAGCTCGCGGCGTGGGCCACCGGGCCCCAAGACGGCTTGATTAATGGTTAAATGACAGACACTCTCTCCCAGGTTATGAGATTATGGGATCCACGCACTCCGGAATGTATAATAGCGAGGGGCCGGTGTCAGATTTGATAGGCGGTGTGAGGTTGGGTGGGTCTGCGTTACGTGGATTTAATGCAATCCAATGTAAATTGATGTCACGGGGCCTAAGGAGAGCAGACAAAAGAGACGTGACGGTCGGGGAAATGCGTCTTGGGCCGGTGTCAGGGGCAAGCAGGCGTTTTGAAGAGAGAGGATTTAACAAGGGCCTCACCGCTCTATTGGATTACCATCTTGGCTCAACGATCTGGCAACATATAATTAAATAGCTGTGCATTAGCGTCCAGCATACACACAGGGCTTTAGTAAAAAGTGTGTATGTGTGTGTGTGTGTGTGTGTTTGTGTGTGTGTGTGTGTGTCAGAGATGGGGAGAAATATTCATTGCATTCTAAAAAGGAGGGAAAACATGATTTGCTAGGCCAAGTTAGCCCACAGCCTTGGTCTATATCTCCAGTGGTCTGAAACATACAGGCTGTGCTCCCGTCCTGGAGGCAGTTCAACGATGCTGCATGGCAACACGGGTCCAGTCTACCTAAAAGCGATGAATCTTTCACCATCTCTCAACGTGTTGTGAAGTGGAAATATAACAGCGTTGGAAATCTTGCTTAAGGGGAATTCCACTGATTGTTCAACTTTTCATAATTCAATTGATGTAAACAAAGTCTTTCCGAATGGTTCAGTGTAGAGATATTGGGTGGTGGTCATAGGAACCAGGAACTAGCGGTTGTAATGTGTAGACTCTATATATAGTCCTCCAGTAATACCCCACATGTCTTCTGTGTAATTGCATTGAATGCTGATGAAATTCATTCCGAGTGGGTGAAATGGTTCTTTGTAGCGACACTGAATTCTTGACAGTGGTGGTGAATGGAAGCAGACGTCTCCAACAAATATAGCCTTCTTGTTTATATTGAATGTTGATGATGGTAAAACAGTAGCAAATCAGTTTTCTTCTGGGACAATTTTGCCGCACAATGCCCAGCATGTTTCCCTCCACCATGAATGGGTTTAGTTTTAGGACCAACAGCTTCTCAAAACTCTGGTAAAACAATGTCTTAGGCATCAGGCAGAGAATTCATAAGCATTTCATGTAACTGTTTCATAAACATAGCAGAATGTTTTTAAATAAATGAAGAAATAAACACTCAAAAATATCTGGACACGTGTGGACAGGGCCTGAATGCAAATGAAAATGAAAATATGAAGGTAAACACACAGAGCAAACCAAAGCTATGATCATAATGTGTAAATGTTGTACGACTTCAACGCGAGGGGACTCTGGGAACGATGCCCTTCCTGAAACTTTATCAGCTGTTCATCAAAGCCATGTGTGGGAATGATTTAGCAACAGTTACAAAGGGTCCTAAAGTATTCTGTTTTGAGAACTATTTCAGTCTCCATTCTCTTCAGACCATTGTTTAAACCCCGACCACATCAACTATGAGCTTTTGGTTACATTTGTTTGAGTGTACATTTTGAGTTCAGTTTTTTTTTTTGCTGGAAATCTTTTTTTATCGTCTCATTTGAATATTTGTTTACCTGGAAAGCATTAACTACAACAGAACAGTTCTATCATTAAACAGCACTGGCTTGCAGTGGATCTGCACTACAAAAAACAAGGAGTTCTCATTGATATGTACAACACGAGTCCAGACTACTTTGATGTAAAAAAAAATAAAGAAAAATACATCAGATCAAATCAAACACACTATATAAAACCCCAAATGTCATTCCACCACCACCAGAGAAATTACTAGAGACATGTGAAGGGTCAGAGATCAATATACTTACGTAGCAAGACTGAACAGTGAGATTATGATTGGGTGGAGTCCCTTTATAATAGTCAAGACAAGTCAGATCTATTTATTATATAACATTGATGCTTTATAGAATCTGGGTCTGAAACCCGAGTGACTGACCTGATCTCTTGGCCCTTACTGTATGCTCAGTGTGAAAATGAGCATATCTGGGGTACATTTCTACAAAGAGCCTGCGCTCACTGCGCATCAGAGGTTCCCAACCAAGGTCTTGAAGACCCCCTGCCCCAGACATTTTTGTGTTTTCCTGCTCTAACATCCACACCACCCCTGGACTTGTTAATCATCTGATTAGTTGGGTCAGGTGTTTTGAAAGCAAGGAAAGCCGAGATTGGGAAACACTATGCTCCTTTGTTTCTCCAAAGGCCGGAATTATTTGAAGAGTTCCTCAAATTTGCCTTCAAGGAAGGACCACGCCGATCATGGAACTTGAGAGTGAGTTCTCTAGTGGCATGCCGGGCTCCTCACATCAGTGACGGTGGAATGTGAGTGTCAGAACGGCCGAAAGGAGACAAACGTGATAAGGAAAGGAAGATAGAAGGGAACAAGGGAGTCATGCTGTCGTGGGATGAGAGGTAGTGCCGACACACGAGGGGCAGCAAGAGGGAGAGAGAGGAGCACTTTGTCGTTTTGGAGGAGGTCTGAGAGGCTCTGGCTCTTATCTTAATGAGTACATGGGGCCCTTTTAAAAGGTCACACTCAGGACACCTTATCCTACGTGTCTGACAGACAGACTCACGGTGGACACCGATATGCAACGGTGGCAAAGAAGACTCCACTCATTGGGACACGTCGGCTTGAGGCCAAAGAGGTGCAGTTTCCCAAGTGTTGAGGCATGGAAGGTGAACAGGGGCGCTAGAACAAACAAGAAAATGTCTTTCTTAAAATTGTTCTGTCTTGGGAGACATGAAATACATCTCAGTATTGTATTAATTAATATTTCTACTCACATTAACTTTTATTAAAATTGGCCTTTGTACGCAAAGCCACCCCAATCTGATAAACCACCAACAACATTAGGAAGAAGAATCAGCTAATCACGTTTTCATTTACAGCGAGCTGGGCCAGGTGGGAGAACACTACTCTTGGCCTTTTGAATGTTCTAGATACATCACTGTTACTGTTAATGAAAGGTTTGGTCTAACTGGTGTGTGTGTGTCAGTCTAACCAGTGGATCAGATCAGATGAGACCATTTGTGTCTCAGATGGTCGAATCCATAGGTGTGTGTCAGTCTGACCAACAGGTCAAATGGTCTAGCCAGACTATGTCAGATGGTCTAAACAGTACTTCCGTGTGTCAGGTGCAACTGCAGCAGCTTCTTATACGACACAGACCCTCTTTTACACACTTCGGATGTCTGTTTTTAATCTAGAACCAACAAAACATTCATGTGTTGCAAACATAGTGTTAACATGCTATGAGAATCCCATAGATGTGCTAGCAGAAACCCGTGTTATCATAGTAGTGTGTTTTTTTGTGCATCTTTTGATATTTATGGCTCAAACTGAAGCCCTGGGCCTGCTTTAAGGTTAGACGTAATAGAGTATGTCACATAATTTATTTTATTTATTAATTTATTAACCCTTATAGTCACGCATGAACACACCACAGCACAATGTGAACAATGTGAAATTCTTACTCTGCATTTTAAACCCATTCACCAAGAGAAGCTGTGGGCTGCCGCCAACGAGGGGCGCCCGGGGAGCAGTGTGGGGACAGTACCTTGCTCAAGGGTGCCTCAGTGGTGACACTAGATGTTGGGATTGAAACCCCCAACCTTCTGATTGCAGGGCCAACGCACGAACCACTGTAAAATATCACTCTAAAAATATAGTGTAACCAAATTTTTTCACTATTTTATTCATAATTTTAATGAAGTGCCACCTGTGCAAGCATTAATAACAATTTAACCAGTCAATTCTTTTTATCATTAAAAGCTGTTTTTAGTTACAATTTCAGAGCTCAGCAGCAACAACAAGTCAACAGTTCCATCTCATCCTGTTCAACAGTTATGTTTCTGCATAACACTTAATTTGCAATAATTGGTTAAATATTAATGCATACCATCGGCATAGTGCAACAAATCTATTTGCTCAAGTTATTTATATTTCCGCAGAGAATTTGATTCTGTGCCTGCAGACCTAAGAATCTCTGCAACTTTTGGTCGGTGCAGGAGGAGAGCGAGTGAGCAAGACAGACCAAGAGGTAGAGAGAGAGAAAGAGAGAGAGAGAGAACAAAAGAGGAGAGGGGGGCGGAAGTGTGGTTCCCCTCCTGTAAAAGTTTATCCCTCCGGCATCATTATATAAGCATACATATGGGACAGTCAGAATGGAAGACGACACTTTAAATGACATTATTATAAAATGCAATACTCCTGGAATGATCCCTTATTGAATTAGGCGCCATGATCCAAGATGAATTTCCCACTTCCCTAATCCATCAAGGGGGGAATATTAAAAGATAGGCCTCAACTGGCATTAGAATCTCTCTCAGTCTTTACTTTCATTATTTTGAATTAGGGCGCTGCTAGGGGAGAGCCTCTTAATGAGAATTACTATGATTCAGTGGCCCCGGCCTGGCTTCTGACAAGTAAAATATTAACTCCTCCGTCACAGCTGTCTGAATTAAAATACTTGGGAGCCGCGGACGCGTTAAATTAAATTGGCCTTTTATGTTCCTTACACGGCTGACCCCCTGTGGGGCTGGAGCGCGGAGGACTGTCGCCGTCGACGTACATGAAACATTGGGAAGTCAGACAGCGAGCAGGCCGGGACACTGCCACTGGGGTTTCGCGAAGCATCATGTTCTCACCTGTTCACCCGGGACTCTCTCTGGCTTTCCCTTCAGGCGTAGGCAGCATCTCCCGCTCAGCGCTTTTATACCAAGTCCTAGTGCAGAGGAACAGTAACGCTGCCAGTAATACTTATTGAAGGCTGTCTTGTTTCTCCTAAACCCCCAAAAGAAAAAATCTACATCGTCTGCTCAATTTTCTTCTCCTTATGCAACCTTAAGTTCTGAGACTTGAATTTGATCACCAAGGCAAATTTCAAACGAGTTTTCTTTTCAATCTTCTGGTTTATCTGAAGATCTGATGGTCTGAGACAAATAAAGATCAGAGCAGTGAAAGAAAACTTAAACTGGGTTTGGGCTGAGATTAAACAAAGCTCTTTCTAAGGAGCTAAATTGTCAAAATCTCATATTGATGTTAAACTGTATGTCTAGTAGATTAAATGAAAGAAATGGGAACAAATATTTAACTGTTACAAGCTGCAAAGGGCATAAAGACACAAAGTGTTGAGACAAAATTTCGACCACTCAGCACCACCAGCATACTGATCACCACATGATCATCTGGAATCATCTGCACCTGTTTCTTCACTGGTTCAGGACTTAAGTCAGATCGTCTTTGTTCTGCTTGAACAATTCTTATGTAAGTCGCTGTGTGGCTTGACAAACTAAAACATTCCCCTGAAACTCAGGTTCAAGGATTGGACTGAAAATGAGAGTCTCTGAAAGTACTTCAGGAAGCCTGAAGAACTCTTCCTCAAGACTACATTAAAAATACAAAATCTGTATGAAGAAAAGATATGAAGAAATGAGGCTTATGACTTTTGCATAGTATTTTATGTAAAAAAATAAAATACAGTCCCTCAACAAGCTAATGAACAGTTTGTGGTAGCTTTAGCTTGTTGTGTTAGCATGTCTGGGTGCAGTCTGAATTAAAAATACAGCTTGAGCATAGCCTAGCACAGAAGACAACTTTGCTCAGTGCTAACACAGAAAATGATTTCCAGTACTTCCAATTAGCATTATGCTAATGAGGACAGTTTGTGGCAGCTTTACAAAATACTGCTAATCGTTTACCTACGTAAGTACAGAGGACAACTTTGCTCTGTGCTAATTACATCATGCTGAAAATTCACTAGTATTATGCTAATTAGCACAGTCTGTGGTACCTTTAGATTAGCCATGTCAGCCATTTGTTGTACTTTAAACAGAAGTACAGTTGGAGCATATTACAGCATAGAGGATATTACACCTTGCTCAATGCTAATGCTGCTAAAATCACTAATAGAAATCAAGAAGCAATTAGTAGTCTATGGTAGGTATAGCTTAGCCATATTAGCATGTCTGAACAGAAATATCCCTCCCCTACACTTTTTATGCCTTATCCCAACAGCTAATAATTAGCAATGCTCATGACATCCTAATAAATTCCTTGTTTACTATTTTCTTGCTTTATGTATTAATATCTTCTTTTATACCTTGTCCAAGAACTTTGCTTACCCAGAGAAAATGAACATTCAAAATAAGTCCTGCCTGTTTCTCCTAGACCTAAATGAGCTTGGTTTAACATCAGTATGATATTTTGACAGTTTAGCTCCTGAGAAACAGCTTCCTCTAATCTCGGCCCGACCCCAATTTAAGCTCTTAAAATGCTCTTTCTTTTCTCTCACGTCTCTGACCTTTGTCTCAGATCATCAGATAAACCAGATGATCCAAAAGAAAACTTGGTTGTCTTATAAATGAACCAGAACAACATCTGAAATTTGCCTTGGTGATCAAATTTAGGTCTCAGAACTTAAAGTTCCATAAGGTTGTCAAAGAGAAGAAAACCGAGAAGATGATGAGAACAGCAAAAGAACTTCTGTCCTAAGCAGATTTTTTTCCTTTGGGGGTTTAGGAGAAACAAGCCAGGCTTCAATAATCTCTAAATAAGAAGAATTCTGAAAATCTTCCTCTGGGACTGCTAATAATTAGCAATGCACATAACTACTATTAAATACTGTTTACTGTTTCTCTTGCTTTATGTGTTGATATCTTCATTTATGCCTCATCATAGCATTGAGGACTTTGTTCAGAGCTAACGCTGCATTGTTAATATCCATTGATTAGCCAATCACTGAGTCTTTTAAGCATTCTTTAAACAGAAGTATAGCATGGCATAGAGGGTGACTCCTGTCAGTGTTAATGCTGCACGTAATTAACAGCGCTAATAGGAGTCTATTAGCAATTAGCATTATGCGAATTAGTGCATGTTAAGCAGCGTACTGTAGCTTTAGCTTAGTTTGTCCGGGTGAAGCGCTCCTTTAAGCAGAAGTACAAGCAGAGCGAGAGAAGCTTTAACTTCCCATTAAACTCTCTTTGTTTGCCGTCTTCTCTTGCATTATGTATCGGTGAGGCATCGCACTGGAGGAGGTTAGCGCGAGGTAGGCCTCTCACCCATGCCGTGCCCTCATGTTTAAAACAAGCTCTGCATGGTCAACATTTGAAAGCGCTCGTTAGAGCGCAGCTGATCCTGTAATCAGGCCTTAATAAATGGAGAGCGAATCGAATTTACATCCATCCCTCACAAAACACGGAGAAGGAAAAAAAACTTTTTGTGTGTTGAGGCACTTGGCGAAGGCACAAGGAGAGGCCAAGGCGCGCTGCGGCAGCCCGGGCGGCTAAATTCCAGGCCTGGTGCTGCTGTAGCTGCGCCAATCCGCCCGCTCGCCCTGAACTTCGAGGTCAGGCTGCCAGGCTTTCCGATTGGAGAAGTGAGAGAGTTTTCTCTCTTCCTCTGTCTCTCTCTCTCTCTCCCTCTCTCTACGCCTGCGTCCCTACTAGCGCTTTCCCTCCGACCGCATCGCCGGAGGCCCCCAGAGTCCTCGCGCTCCGTTTGAGCTCTTTAGAAACGATCGATTCGCAGGGAGGGCAAGAGAGAGAGAGGAAAAAAAACACACACAGCTGTGACCTTGGAGTCTGGAAATGTTACACTTTAAATCGTTGAATTTTTCAAAAATAATAACACGCCCCAGGACATGTCACCTCTCCTCCGTGAAGAGGGAGCCGGGAAAAAGAGCGAGAAGAAGGCAGGAATACATGAATGAGAAGAGCGGATAAAGAAATAACGGGTGCAATGAAGTTGTATGTAAAAAGCGGTCAGAGCGGGCGCGGGGGTCTCGTTTTCAATTTGAGATATTCTGATCGGCAATATTGCACTTCACAGAGGTCGGCGCTCCCGGCCGATCGGCCGAGCCGAGTTTCGAGGCACCTCCAACCCCGTGCTTTAGGAGGATCCATTCTCCAGCCCGGTCCACAATCTCGCCGGACCTCGTGCATCACTTCGATGGCGTCCCACGAGGCCTCGCCATAGAGAGAGCGCTCACATAAGCCGCTTCCAACAAGAAAGATGAGGGATGATTGCGTGATTAGTGCAGCATCACTGCTGCATGGCCCTGGGCATCCATCCATACCCCACCAACACTCGGCTCCGAGAGAGGAGGAGGAAATCGATACTTGACCTCGGGCAAATTATTCATATGTTTAATTGGATATTTATGCAATCTCCAGTCGCCTCCTGACCCCCCGATAATGTTTTATAAATGAGATCTTAAAAGGCATTATGTTGATTGGAAACGCAGCTCTAAATATGACGGCCGGGGTGATGACTCTGAGCTTGTCCTTTCTCGCTGCTGCTTGGCTACCAGCGGGCCAGTCCCACGCATTCCAGGACTGAGGTTAACTTAATTTGTGGCCAGAAAAGAACCACATGCTATGTGATACAGATGTGAAAATGCACACATCTATGTGCCTTCTACAGCGCCTGTCCAGTCATACACACACACACACACACACACACACACACACACACACACACACAAACTACTGTAGACCATCAACACTTGTGAAAGTTTTGCAGACCTTATTCAAATAGATAAATAACACAATCAGTATAACTAACTTTGCTCGACCCTCTGTGGCTGGTGCAAAACATAGCTTTAAATCTGTCTTTGTCTGTTAGACAATCAATTTCTTAACTTATTGAACACAAAAGTACACTAAAAGGAATGTAATCGTGCACACATCTTGGAAATGTGAAGCCAGAGATCAAAATAATGGCATTTTCATCCTCTATGAAACAAACTAGGAAAAAATATGAACCTTTCCCAGAAAGCACATATGTTAACCCGCTAACAAAGATATGAGCCATATCTTCACTTCCGTGATTTAGTTTCCCTCCTCAAAATGGAACTTTATGGTCAGTTTTACAGATATATCCAACTAATTTGTATCTGTGGGCTATTTGATGCAAAACAAATTGTCGAGTAATTCAATTTAAAATGAGAGAAAGGGTCCTTTATTACTGTTAATGTACTGAACTTGGAAAGCACTGTCCCAACTTTCCTTGTAGGAATTCCAAGTTATTTGATTTCTTCCCACTTTGAGGTTAAACCTGAAGAAAGTTCAAAGTCATGTATGATAAAACTAAACAATGATAAGGAGTCGCCGTCCTGTATGAGCAACAAAGGAGACCTTTTACACTTTGAGAAAGGCACAATATATATACAATTTTTTTTTATAATTATTGTAATTATTGTTTTTATTATAATTATTATCATTTTTCACTGTAGATTTTAACGTGTTTGTCACCAAATCCTCGCACCAAATAGACTCGGTTATCCTCTATCCCTCTGGGACGTCCTACCCTGTTGACGCAAATGCTGGAATCAAAAGCAAGATGTTCCTCTTTGCTCTCAGCATGTAGAGGCAAGAGACGCGAAACAGGCCTAAGCAGTCACCCTCGCTTGGATGCACCGCCAACCCTAATTATTTCTCTAAACGCTCATCCACGGTTCATTACCTGGGCATGTGTCTCAATTCGCACTCTGGACACAGATCCGACTCGATAACCAGGCAACATGTCGATTACAGTTAAATATCAAAATCAATAGCTCTTATTCATCCACCGGATCTGAGTGTAATGGCCACTTTAATGGCAGAGGTCAGCCTTTTAAAAGCCGCGGAGCGTGATTTAAAAGACATCTCTAAGCTGAGATATCAGTCATTGCTGCTTCTGCCTCTAATAAGCCTTGTGTAAGTATTATCGTGGCCGGCTTAAGCCAGCATTAATCAGCCCACTTCGGCTGTCAATAAACCCACCGGCTGTGATCAAACAGTCATTAGCGCGAGAAAGGCTTCAATAATCGGGGCGTCTTGTGGGACAAACTTCAGGCTACTTTCGCTGTCCTGTGCTTGAAGTTACCTAATGCAGAATTGATGGCCACTTTTTGAAGGTTTAATTTGTGTAGATAAAAAAGTTGCACAGTCATTTTCCAGTGACCCCTCTGAACTTTTCATTCTTTTTGTGTGCCCACCATTTTTGACCGAGCACCTTGGGCTCACTGGAGAACCCCCTAGAGTGCCAGGAAAACCATATAAGAGTGCTTTTCCTCTGACAGCAGGTTTTCAAAATGACAAAATCCATCCCAGAGTATTGATCAGTTATTCCTCCATCTTTAGGCTGGCCACCCCCCTCCGGTCTCCTCCCCTCCGCCCTCACCGGCTCCCTATTGATCCCACGTGGTGATTGGTCGAGCGGTAATTTGAGACAGACATTGACGGATGGCCACCAACTGTTTTTCTTTCATCTCGTCCTCCTCTCCCGGGGTGATGAAGTCATAATGCAAGTGACACTGCCAGACTGGGACCAATTGGAGGAGCAGTAACCTTTAAAGCCAATAGAGGATGTCTGTTCGGAGAGGGTTGCCTTGTCCTTTACGAATGCCCCTAAGGCGCTGGTTGGATGGCCCTCATAAATACATTCCCACAGCAGGCCTTATGATACTGAGCTGGCCATACACAGTGTCTTCAGATCTTTCTTTCTCGCAAGGCAGTTTGGGTCTGATTGACCAACACGGACAGGGTGTTGAATAATGTGTTACTGTCACAGGCAACATTGGGTGGAGGTGGTGATAACTGAACTGCTGTTTCTCTCCCAAACATTCCAAACTTTAAACAATTAGTACTAGGTCCCCGATCAACTGACCAAAAACTGAACACAAGTGGAATGTTGGGAAGGGTATAAAGCCCACGTTAGAGTTGTATGAGTGCAAATATCTCGCAAAAACAGCAATAATAATAATAATAATAATAATAATAATAATAATAATAATAATAATAGGTACTGATGCTGAACCATTGCTGTGAGTATTTTTTGCACAAGAGCATTAGTGAGGTCAGGTACTGATGTTGGAACATTGCTGTGAGGATTTAGTTGCACCAGAGCATTAGTGAGGTCAGGTACTGATGCTGAAACATTGCTGTGAGGATTTGATTGCAGCCCCAAGAGTATTAGTGAAGTCAGGTACTGATGGTGGATGATCAATATGGATCACAAACATCATCCCGAAGGGTCTGGGTGGAGCTCCATCATTCCAAAGACTCCATAGTCCAAAGCTGGGGGTCTTTAGATTCCTCAAACTGGGCATGGTGACCTTAGGGTCATGCTCTACAGCCACTGCTTTTCTATGGAGATAATAGATGTGGACAATTGTCAGCAATAGGTGCCATTCACTGCCTGGACACCTTTGCACGTGTTCGGTGCACATTTGTGAGCATATTCAGTGGGCAGATTGAGGTGTTCACACATCAGTGAACCAGAGCGAACATATGGGCTGTGAGAGAGCAGGTAACAGAGGGAGCGAGCTGGCAGTAATGGATGAGTGCAGTGTAAACTGAAATGTAGCTGGGTTCTGGCTGGGGCCACCAGGCTTAGAGAAGCAGAACTTAAAGTATCTGTTCTTGAATTAAGTGCACATGGATAGAGGCCACAGGCCAAGCCACAGGGCACTTCCATTTCTCGTTTACAGGACATTAACGACACTCGATAAAGGACAGAGTAATTTAATACCCAACCACAGCTTAGCCTTCGGCTCTTGTCGCTGCTTTCGGCTAAAAACAGTGTCCTAACGCACAGCGTGGTTCAGCACTAGCAGCCAGTCTCCTCACTTGTCACAATCTTTTCTTACTTACCCCAGCTTTCTTATATTTTCTTATGCAACTTCTTCCACTTACCAGATTCTAGCTCATTCTTGTTACCAAAGAAACACCTCTGAGATGTAAATCACATCGCCATGTACAAAAATCTTGAGCCACCCTTCATTTCTTTCTACTTTCCTTTGAATCATTTTGCTGGTAATACAATTATTGGTTTTATACCTTAAACACTGTCTTGTCTTTGGCAAAGATTAAATGAAAGAAATAGGAATAAATGTTTTACTGTGACAGGCTACAAAGTGTCTAAAAATACAAGGAGCCTAGATAAAGGAGATCCAACCACTCAGCATTCAGCACCACCAGTATACTGATCACCGCCTGATCATCTGGAAT
>JBBPDC010000039.1:25341604-25351733 GCA_037974485.1 Hemigrammopetersius urotaenia | reverse complement strand
CTCTCTATATATATATATATGTATATATATATATATATATATTTTAGTCAGAAAATTGGGTTATACCGTGATTCAGACTGTAAAAAGTATTAAGCTTGATTTTTACCTTTCAATTGTAAAACTAAGCAAGAGTTTATCTCGTGTCACAAGGTGGAGGAGCATGAGGGGCTCCCACCTTTTTTAGGGAGGTCTCTCTCTCTTTCTCCCACTCTCTCTCCCTCTCCCTCTCTCTCTCTCTCTCTCCTTCTCTCTCTCTCGCGGGGGAGTAATTTCAGTGGATTGCGCGGACAGTGCCTCCGCTGGGAGCGCTGGCAATCATGGGGGAAACAATGTTTACATCGATCAGCTGTCAGGAAGATTTATGGCTTCATTTCGCCGTAATGGAGAATTAGTGGGAAGATTATCAGGGACTCAACGCTGCCGCTTGTTACCCTGCGTCCATGCTGCCAATTTATCTCAAACACCACCCCCCACCCCCCCACCAATACACACAACCACCTATACAACCCCCCACAAACCCTCCCACCCCAACCCCCTGACCCTGGAGCGGCCGAGCGCTTTGTGACAGCTCCTTAATTCAATCAGCAGAAAACGATGGAATTAATTTGTTACAAGAAAATTTAAATATGTTCAGAGAGGGAGAGAGAGAGTGAGAGAGAGAGAGAGAGAGAGAGAGAGAGAGAGAGTGAGAGAAGACAAAGCAACAATAGAGAGACAGAGAGAGAGCAAGAGAGAAGAGAGAGGAGAAATATTGAGATCAAAAGAGAAAAGAGATGGAGCAATCGGAGAGATGAGATACGGGGGGCATGAGAAAGAGAGCAAAAGAGAAAGAGATAAAGAGGAGAGAGAGAGAGAGAGAAAGAGAGATGGGCTGATTTATAGTGCCGGCTGAGATATTGATCCTTTTCGATCCTGTTCTCGTGTCGAGAGTCTAATGTGGGATAATTTCCAATTTTAAAGCTTCGTGCCGGCTCTGATAGTGAGGGCAGGTCTGAAGCCTGTTGCTAGGGCTCTGTCAGAGGCCCTGTGTGAATGTAAATGCAGGGGAGACAGAGAGAGAGAGAGAGAGAGAGAGAGTGTGTGTGTGTGTGTGTGTGTGTGTGTGTGCGCTAGGTTATCAGTCCTGGCATCGTTAACGTGGCTGACATGGCGTTTATTGTGTGTCAGGCCTCGAGTAATAAGACACATGTAAGGAAATCAATCGCGGTAAAGCCGTCCGGGCGGTAATTACTGCAGGACCGAGGCACGGGGGGAGAGAAAGACGAGGGGGGGTCTCAGAGACATGGGGCCCTTTGAAAAGGTGGGTGGGAGCCAGATTTCTGCAGCTCGATCCACTCAGCTATCCAATCCTTTCATCCAAAAGTAATTAAAACCACAGCTCATGTTTTTACATTCGGCTTCATTTATAAAATGATAGCCCTAATTCACTTTTACCTCTACATTTTCCAACCTCTTCATATCCAATTGACCTTCTGTGGTTACTGTGCCTTTAGAGGTGGACACATGTAAATGACCTCTGCCTTTATGGCTGCCTTTATATTTCTGTCATTCAAAAAGCAGTCTAGACAGGTAACACTTCTTATAAGGTCAACATGAAGGGGGCGGGGGGGACTGCTTTAGGATGACATCACAAAAACAGCTCATTCGAAACAAAAAAAATGTATTTGTACTATATTAGTCATAATTAACTATTTACTCACCATTTTCCAACCTCTTCATCTCCATTAGCGCTTTTTTTGCTTTGCTTTTATAACTAACGTATGTAAATGACCACTTTTCTGATGGCTGCTTTTATATGTGTGCCATTCAAAAAGCAGTGTGAACTGAACCTCTCCTTTAACCTTCAATGCAAAAAGTCAGCAACGAGATTAAAGTGCGGCATTGTGACGTGAATTTATTTGAATTTAGTAAATCATCAAAACATGAAAACTGAATGAACAAAGAAACCTGAGAAGGATTATGGATCAAAAACGATGACAATATTGACTTCGTATAATAAACAGACTGTTTCAGAGATATGAGGTTTTCTTTGGACAGGGATTCTATATAAAGGCCATCGCAAAACTGCAGTAATGGACTCTTTAAAGGCACTCTTCGCAAGGTGTCCGGTACTCGAATTAAGCCATTATATGCGTTTCAATAACTGTGATGAGTTTGCCTCAATCCCCAGGCACTTCATGTCACTGTTCATAAAATAACCGTTTGTCCCGGAGCCTTGGCCTTTGAGGAAAGTAATTATGTCTCCAGAGCACCTGAATGGTGTGATTTAGAAGATATTGCGACTATCTCGCATAATACACACACTACACATATTGTAAACAGTTCTTCACTGTAAAATCAATAACAAAGTGCTCATTCACAGACGCGTGTTGGTCAAAACCTTGAGTTATGTGAATTGAGATTGATTGTGATGTGAGAACTCGTGACCCGCAGCTTTGAACAGAGTGGTGGAAGGATGCTAATGAAGTGGGCAATTATAGCTGTGCTTTGGTCATGCAGGTGCTTTCCATCACTCGAATGATTAAAGGGTCCATACCCTACATCTTTCCACTACGTTTCTTCCCCACTAATGACATTCGCGCATTCTTTCGCATCGTAAACATTGTTACATTTTCCATATCATTGACAATTAAACAGGCTACTGTACCTTTAAGGCAGAAATATGTGAATGACCTCTGCTCTGATTGGCTGCCCTGTAGCCTTGCTTAAAAAAGAATTAGGCATGGGCGGAGCTAAGCTGTTGCAACAGTTTAGTTCAACAGGCAAATGCTGCAAGCTGTAAAGGCAGTTATGTACAATATGGACAAAAGTATGTAGACACTTCTCCTAAGACACGACCATTGCTAACAGGTGTATAAAATCAAGCCTCCACAGAGGAGCCTTTGCAAAAGCATGGGTCATGCTGTAGAACTCACTGAACATGTTGGTGCCCTAATGTTGCCTTTCTGGTGCCAATTTTCTTTGCACATACAGATTTTCTATATTTGCATGTTACTGAAAGTGAAGTGAAAGTGACTATTATGTCACACGTGAACACACCACCGCACACAGTGTGGACCGCATGAAATTCTTCCTCTGCATTCAACCCATTCACCAAGTGAAGCAGCCAGGAACACAGTGCAATGTGTGGGGATGGTACCTTGCTCAGGGTACCTCAGCGGTTCTTAGTGGTCTTGGGAATCTAACCCACGACTTCCTGATCGCAGGGCAAACGCCCTAACCACTAAGCTACCAGCTGCCCCACTTAATATACCAGCTACTCGCTTAATATTTAATAAAAATACACTCTTTGCTAACAAATAAATGTACAGTATATTCACCATTTCAGCCTTTATTAGGCAGCAAATGTCATATTTTTTATTCATCACTACTGACCTACAAAATCCAGTTAAAATAATTTTAATTATAATGTGGGTCTCCAGATACGTGTTAGATATTTGATGAGCATTTAAGTGATGAATCAGTTACCAGTATGTTTAAAGTTAAAGGAAGAATTTGACTCTGCATCACCACACAACCAGTTAAACAGATGTCAGACATGCACTGTCACAGATTCTCTCATCTTCTAAAGGAAACTTGTTTCATTTGCAGTAGTTCCCTCAACAACGTTCTGGTGTTTAACACAAATAAACGTGGTAAAAATGTTGACTGGTAGTGTATTTAACACGAAGACATATCCTGTGAAAAATATAAACTGTGGCACAAAAGACCCCCAGGCTGTGGAGTCTCTGGAGTGATGGAGCTCCATCATGTACCTTTGGGATGATGTTTGTTATCCGTTACTGATCCACCAACATCAGCACCCGACCTTACCGCTGCTCTCGTGGCTGCAATCAAATCCTCACAGAAATGGTCCAAAATCAAACCGCCCCAGAAGAGCTGAGACTCGTACTCTCGCCTATTAATATCTTCAACCTTCACACCGTAAACCGTTGCTGCACAAATCCTTTTCTTTTCCTTTTCATGGTGGAGCAACACTGAGCCGGCGATTTGCAATGAGATCTTGAGAGCAAACCAAGAGTTGGAGGCAAAGAGAGGAGTGGGACGGTCCTCTGTGGAATATGAAGTGGAGCTTTGTAAAGATAAATTCTGAAGTGAGAAATATTGGTCTGGCCTTACAATCGTTTTTGGCCATTTTAAGAAGCTACCTACGTTCAGAGGGAGGAAAAGAAAAACACAGGTAATTGGACCCTCAAGGGCTGGCAGGAAAAGTAAACGTTAGAAGAGCGTTTTGTGCTGATGTGGAGTGATTTCGGGAGCGGAGAAGCCCAATTTGCCCTGGAAATGGCCAAAGCGGCCATGTATGAGTGGAGGCTATAAACCGAGCCCCATTCTGCTCATATGCTTTGTATATGGCTGACCAGTCAAACACAACAGAAATCTACTTATGGCTGCATGGCCATAACAATGGGTCAGTGAGCCTCTGCAACTGTGTGCTTATTCAATTTGGGCATAGTTGTCCAGTGTTGGTCTCTCATAATGCTGGTTATGTAGCCCACTGATGCTGCCTGAAGACTCCAATAGGCCTTCGGGTGGCCACTAATGATGTTACCTTGGCGAAGAACCGAGGACAATGAACAATTTCATATTGAAAAAAAACCCAAATTTTATTTGCTCCGCTATGCCCATAACAGTGGCGCTTAACTGAGGGACAACGAAGTCTTGAGCTTCCATAGATCTACTTTTTCTTGTAGTTGCGGTTGGAAAACCTGCAACCTGTTATAGTTAAACATTTGTTCCAATTTCTTTCATTTAATCTGCTCAGTATGTCTAAGTTAAGAAAGTTTGATAGGTGTAAAATAGTTTTTTTTGCATCCCATAACCGTGATCCCAATGATCAGCGGTAGATCTTCTGTCAGAGCCGCTTTAGTTTTGTGATCTTTAATTCTTTATAATCTTGTCTGATGGAAATCTAACCCAACTAACTTGTTAGCAATGTCCTGCTACGCCTTCGCATTTCTCATGGCATTTAAAACTCCCACTGAAATGTTTCCTCAACAGACAGTAGTGATGGTATTTCATCAGGTTCACAGTTAGTTTGTATCTTTTTTGTGCTGACAGTGAAGTCAGTCTGTTGTCATGACAACATTTTGTGACCAATCAAAAAGCAGTGACACAGTAAGCTCTGCTGTAGCCTCAGCTATGGCTCAGGTATGGGTCAGGTATCACCTTGGTATTGGTTGGGTACGGGTTGGTTACAGCTTGTTAAACCATTAGTTTGCGGTACGGCCCGATTCCTTGTGCCATTGGAAAAGCTTGTTTTAGGACTCCAGAAGTACACACAAACACACCCTGAACCTCTGGCCATGATTGGGTGTGTGTATGGTTCTCAGAGGTGGATGCATCACTACACTTGTGCCTCCAACCAGGAGCCTGGGCCTACACACACTCACTCACACACACACCCTGGGGTTTCTCCTTACTGAAGGAGCTATCATCTCACATGCGGCAAAAGACTCTTCATCGCCCTCTTGTTCCCCGCTCTATCCTTCTGTCTCTCAATCTCCCGGTCTCATCTGGACCCCCGGGCTTCACCTGGACCATGCCTGTGCTAAACGAACGTTAGAAAAGCCTTCTCTCAACATTCCGACCCCCTACACAAACACGACTCCCCGACGGCAAACCGGCTACGCTTCTTTACAAGCATCCCTTTCTCCTCGTTTTCTTTCTGTTTCTTGGTTTTTGTTTTGTTTTTTTTTTTCTTGTTTTTTCCCCCTCCTCGCCTCTTTTTGATAGAGAGAGAGCAGGAGCAGCGGAGTGTGAAACAGCTCCCTGGCGTTTTTTTTTTCCTGCGACAGATTTACAAATTACTTAACAGCCAGGCAGCGCAATAAAGCGTTGCATACCGATTAGCATGCGCTAATTGATGCCTAATTAATTTCTGCTGCCATGCATAAATTTGGGGGCTGCGCAGGAGACCCAGGCTCTTCAAGCGGAGCACAAACATATGAATAAACATGGAGGGAGGCTCGTAAAGCGGCGGCGTGCTTTAGAATCGCCAGGTGTGGAAGACTTGAGGGCTTAATAATCAAGCGTTGCTTATGAGGGAAGAACACACGAAGGCCCGCACACACACACACACACACACACACACACACACACACACACACACACACTGCTTTCTAGAGGCAACGCCAATCGAATCTCTGTTCATTCTCCTTACCAGGCCCCAAACACCTTAATGATACACACTTTTAAAATCCTAAAACCCTTGTTTACTGGCCAAGAAAGAAATTTAGGCTCTTAAAACAATATTTTCTCACTCAAACATCTCACTTACAAAAAATGCAACCACTAATTTCCTTAAATTGGGAAATAAATTGGGAAGCGAATTTTTCAGATGTAAACAAACTCATACAGAGTGGGTTTGGTGTGAAACAGTCCATTTTAGGGACTCTGATTTCTTTACAGTGGAGGTGACAGGAACCAGACGTCTCCAACACAAGTACAGCCCCCCAGTGTCGACCCCCCAGTAAATTAACGTTTACGTCATTTAGCAGACGTTCTTATCCAGAGTGACATACATCAGTGCTTCAGTTGTCTACGTCTGTTCTTCATACCTGTAAAGCTACAATAAAATCAACACCTGCTTTATACCAAGTTACTGCCAGCTAACCTTTACAAACCCTGTCAAAAGAAAAAAGTCAGAGGTTAATACACACAAGTAAAGACAAACAGTTAAGAGGGTGAGAGCCTGAGGTTCTTTACATATAAGGAAAATGATGAAGATGAGAGGACTGGTTAGTCACCAAGGTGCTCCTTGAAGCGGTGGGTCTTCAGATGGCGCTTGAAGACAGAGAGGGAAGAGGGGGCCCGAGACTGAAAAGAGTCTTGATGCATGTGTTCCTCTTCTTTTGAGCATCGGAGGTTCAAGACGAGCAGCGCTTGAAGCCCTGAGACGATGAGAAGTGATGAGCTGCTTGATCAGTGCTGATAAATAAGGAGGTGCAAGTCCGTTCTTGGCCTTGATGGCAAGTGTTAAGGTTTTGAACTTAATGCAAGAGGCCACAGGGAGGAGCCAGTGAAGGTGTAGTGTGTGAATTTAGGAACATTGAAGTCTAACTTCGCAGCTGCATTCTGAACCAGCTGAAGTGGTCTCTGTAACTTCAGTGGCAGTTTAGCCAGTAGAGCGTTGCAGTAGTTCAGTTCAGAAATGACCAGAGACTGGTCAGCTTCAGTGGAGAGAAAGAGTCGGATGTTGTAAAGAAGTTATCTGCATGTTCTGGAGACGTGGTCAACGTGCGACAAAAATGACATTAACATCTTCATTAATTCTAAAGCTACCAAAAATGTTGATGCCTTCATTAATATGATGCACTCTCTTCCCCAGCAGTGAGAAATACAATTAACATCAGCTACTAACAATGGATCTAAACTGACCCCATAAAGGGTTGAAGGGTTTTTGTGTAATGAGCTGTGCCAGCTAGGCTACCTCAGTATAAATACTGTTATACTTATACATTGTTTACATTTGTGTACATTTGTCAAAGTATTCTAGTATTCTACTCTTTAGTCTCTCGTCTATTTTCTAGTTCTCAGAGTTCGTTTCGTTGCATATATACGTGCGTATGTGACAATAAAAAATGATTACATTTAATTGTCTACACCTCTAGACCAGGGCCTTAATTCACAGTGCAGAACACATGTATCACAAAAGGAGTAGCTTTAACCTGCAAATACCTCTAGAACCCAACCCCCCCACCCCCCCACCTTGTCTCCAGACACCAGTCGCCGCCCACCCGTCCATCCGCTGAGCTTCTGGAGCAGTGGAAGTGTGAGGAGAATGACATGGGCAGATTTCTCCCCTAATTTGTTTTAATTGGTCACTGATAAAGTGAAGCAGGTCAGAGCGGTGGAGATCAGGCTCTCGGAGCAGCGAGAGGTTAATGATGAGGAGAGCACGCTCAGAGATAATAAAAAAAGAGCCCCTCTGGTGACTCAGAACTAAAAATATGAAACTAAAGGTTCCTCTGAAGCGAGACCACTGAAGAACTTAAAGAAGAGCTTAAAGAACCTGAGTTCTTCACGGGTTCTTCTTTTGTGTCACTTCAAAGAACCATTTTTTGGGGCAACTTTAATTTACACTCAGCAAGAGGAAGAAACTGAACCTCCAGCAGGATCAGACGATCCAGCATGATCTCCTGTAAGCGAGAATCTGATTTATTATCAATAATGATGCACATATTTGGATTTATATTCAAAACCAATACAGGTGATCTGCCTTACTTTCAATAATAATGAAGATAAATCGACTTAGTTTGACTTATTTTCAAGAAATAACAGAAATAATTTGATTTATCCTCAATTACCATGATGATAATGTGACTTACTTACTACTTCAATGCAGATAATCTGATTTATTATCCATAGGAGAATGGTTAATTTGACTTATGTTCAACAATGATGAACATAATATTACATATTATTAATAATGAGGCAGATAATTGTACTTCTTTTGAAGAAATGATGCTTGAGACATCTGTCAGGGAAATAAGCTCTTCAACTTTGCTGAAAAGAAGTAAGTAAATGTGTAGGAATGACCTCAGAATATTAGGATAAATAGAGTGGTGGTGGGATGATGTCAACTGCAGTGTCCCTGTTGGGTGTGTTTTATCGCTGCTGCTTTAGTGCGGGTGTGTGTTTATATGTGTGTGTGTGTGTGTGTGTGTATATGAGTGTGTGTGTGTATATGTGTGTGTGTGTGTGTGTGTGTGGCACCAGACTCAAGTGCATTAGAAGCCGGTGACAACCACAGAGTGCATTAAGAGTGAGATATATCTGCGAGGAGCTTCACTCAGGAGTCGGACCCCCAGACTGATGGATGTCCGGCGGCGGCTATTTATGATATGACGGGCTTTTAATTCCTAAAACGAGAACCTTATCGGTCCGCAAGAACCGGGCTCACGTTTAACCCAGAACGCTGGATCAGGATGCTGACGGGAAGAGCAGCCGGTGAAACAGTAGATTGGCCCCGAAATGCAGAAAGCTGAAAAGTAACAGCTTTTAAAGTCGATCAGATCTGCACCAGTCAGTGCAGACAAATCTGACTTATTTCCAGCAGTAGTTAAGATAATCACTTAACTAAAGTTATTTACAGCAAATTATGCAGATCATTTGACATATCAATAATAATGAAGATCATTTTACATATTTTAATTAATAATGCAGATCGTTTGACTTTTAAAGCTAGATTGATTAGTGTTCATGTTCATGTTCATGTTCTGCGGAGTTAATGAGGTTTTGATGCTGTAAAAAAGGTTTAACGGTTTTATATTTTTTATTTTGCTATGTTTAAGAATGAGTAGTTTAGTAAAAGGTTTAAGTTTTGTCAATCTGACATCTTGGTTTTCAATAAAAATGCTGATAATTTAAAATATTTACAGTGAATAATACAGATCATTTGACTTATTGTCAATAATAGTGGATATAATTTGACTTATCTTCAGTTATAATGATGAAAAGTTGACTTATTGTGTGCTGGTTGAACTGTTTGGTTAGGTTTTATGACCTAAAACCATATTATATTATTTTTGAATGCAGCAGAAGGTTTAATGAAAGACATTAACATTATTGAAGGGAAAATATTTGATAATTATGTCGTTACAGTTATTTCTCCCCATCTGACTGAAGCGTGACAGGTGAGTTATTAGAGTGTCCTCGTCTCAGATAAACGGATTAATTTTCTCTGTGAACGACGCGTCATGTGAGAGAGGAGACGCTTTTTATTAATTGTCTCAAACTGGAACAAAAAGAGAACAGTGACAGCAGGTTATTGTTGATTTGTTGGTACATCTGAGCTCATTTTTCCATTATAATCACAGATCCGGGATCATTTTGCTCTTTATTAATGAGGCTAGAATTTCCAGTATAGATTAATGTGGCTGTTTTTCTGCATCAGCATCAGTACTGTGCAGTCTTGAAACAACCCTCATTTCTTTGTATTGTGCTTCCAAAGATCCAGACTTTCGTGTATTTTAATGTGGTCTTGAGGAACAGTTCTTCAGGCTTCCTGAAGGACTTTCAAAGTCTCTCATTTCCAGTCCAGTCCCTGAACCTGACCAGTTTCAGAGGAATGTTTTTGTTAAGACACACAGTGACCTACGTATGAATCATTCAAGCAGAACAAAGA
>JBBPDC010000039.1:25251245-25270267 GCA_037974485.1 Hemigrammopetersius urotaenia | reverse complement strand
TCTCTCTCTCTCTGGGTGGGTAGGGTGGTCCTCCCTCTCCCCATCACTCAGTATAACTTTCCTCTCTCTCTCTCTCTCTCTCTCTCTGGGTGGGTAGGGTGGTCCTCCCTCTCCCCAGCACTCAGTATAACTGTCCTCTCTCTCTCTCTCTCTCTCTCTGGGTGGGTAGGGTGGTCCTCCCTCTCCCCAGCACCCAGTATATTGCTAAATTAAGAGTCTGATTATTGTCACAGTGCCAACATCTCGTCTTCCAAAGACAGAGGAAATAAAACAGCTGCAAAAGTTTCCCCCACCCTGATCCTGGAAAATCCACCGCCCCCAGCTTCTCTCACAGAAACAATTTCTTTCTTTGACTTCTTTTATGAGAAATGCAGCTTTTCCTTTCTAAACCAGACATGTTTTTGTGTAAACCCCACATGTCCCTCAGTGATGAAGGTGTTAATGGTATATGAGCTTCCAGACCACCCAAACCTGAGTAACCAGCTAACAGCAGATGGAGAGCTTGCTCCTGTCCGTGGCCTCCACACAGGCTGGAGTGTATAATCTACACTCTGTATGCACTGTAACTGGAGATAACAGGTTTTCCTAGGCAGAGTTATTATCATTATTATTATTATTATTATTATTAGTACCATTATTATTATTATTATTATTATTAGTATTATTATTATTATTATTATTATTATTATTATTATTAGTACCATTATTATTATTATTATTAATGTTAATAATAATAATAATAATAATAATAATAATAATAATAATAATAATAATGATAATAATTTTTTTTTAAGTTCTCTCCACTAATTGGGCTTTTTCTTTGCCATTTAAAACTGCTTGTCTAATTGTTTTTTCTTGTTCTAAGACATCTGCTCCCTTTATATGATGATTTATGCAACAAATTTGAGTTATGACATCCTGGTAATATTATTAATGTCAGCTTTGAAAGTCTTGTCGAGGACGACACCCAAACTCCTAACCTGAGAAGAAGAGAAAACAATCTGTCAAATTCGGCAAGAGTAGATTTTGTAGCTACGAGGAAGACCTATCACTACCAGTGTTGGGCAAGTTACTTTAAAAATGTAATTAAACTACTGATTACTGCCTTTAAAAGTAATCAAATTACTAATGTGATTATTTTATTACAAAAGTAATTAGTTATATTACAAGTTACTTCCCCGCCCTGTAAAGAAACTCTTAAGTCGGCTTAAACACACTCTTAAGTCGGCTTAAACACACTCTTAAGTAAGCTTAAACACACTTTATTATTATTAAACGTACAACAACTCACAATAATGTGCCTGCCTTTAACCGAGATAATGGCTTTATTTCCAGCTACTGAACACATACTTCTCACTCTCCCGTAGATGATGTCATACGTGTGACTGTCAGACAGACGTCTGCCCGCCGCTGACAGCTTACTGTGAATTAGTATTTCTGTTTTAACAATATAGATGTTAAAGCACTTGATTTATTTGGTAATGCACCAGTAACCTGATATTGTAATGGTAATCTAATTATCAATTTAAAAATTATAATGCGTTAAATTACTATGTTACTTAAAAAAAGAATCAAATTACAGTAACGCATTACTGCCCAACACTGATCACTTTGTAGTCTGAAAAAACTGGAAAGAGGCAATTAGAAAGAATAGAGGGTAAAAGGGCGGAGTCATGCTTGGTAGATAATTAGAGCTGGGTGTCACCTGTGACCCAAATTTCCATTTCCAGATATTGCCAAACAGTAGAAAACAGAAGAGGGCCCAAAACAGAACCCTGAGGAACACCACTAGTGAGTGGGGTGAACTGCAATTTAAAGCTTGAAGAACAAGTTCATAGAACATCTTAACTGCACCTATAGAAATGACAAATGGCTAAATAGTACATACTTTCCCTTCCCTTGACATCTCTATAGCTTATGTTGTTGTTCTCTATGGCTTATCTATTGTTCGGTAGGTGTTGGCTAATTATTATTTGACAGGTGTTGTATAGATGCACCAAATGTGCAGTATTTCGGTTAAATAATTGACGTGGATTTAAGCTGTTTTTCAGGTAAGAAACAGTTGTGGACTACTTAAGCACAGATGTACGTCGCTCTGGATAAGAGTGTCAGCTAAATAAATGTAAATGTAGTTAAAGAAACAATTTAACATAACCATCAAATCTCAACTCAACTAATCCCAGACGTGTTTGGAGTCCCAATGTATCATCTTTAGTTTAGAACTAGAGTTGTACTCTACAAAACATCTTTGGATCTCATCTGGCTCTTCATTAAGGTGGATCAGACTAGTGGACATGATTTAGGACATGGTGTGACTTACTGTGAGCTGTAAAAATGAACAGATTGTGGAGCCAAACACTGTGGCGCCTTTTTACACAACAGGGTCTGTTTTCACAAACCGCCTCAGAAACAGAAGCACAGATCTACAGTCAGTTTCTGCGATGTCATAAATATGACGAAATCTGATCACAGATCAGTCCTGCTCTGTGATCAGCAGCCCTGGTGTCATCTGAAAGTTCAGTTCATTTTTCCAGCTCACAGTGAGAAACTTTACTGCATGTAAAGTTATTTTTACTTGTTGAAGGGCGTTATATCAGTGAGCTCCACACCACAATAAAAGCCCGTTTTCGCTCTTACAGGGTGCGGCACGTTGCTGGGAGGCACAGCAGGACAGTACATGCCACAACCCAAAGACTAGTCCATAATTATCCTCCTTTTCTATAGAGACCATGCAAACATTAAAGGGGCATTAATCAAAAAATCAGTGAAGAAATTCTTTTTTATGAATATACATAAAAAAACCATTTATACTACATAAAATATTTTCATGTAGTATGAAAACATTATGTACATCACACTAAGCTGCAAAATCATCCAGTTTTGACATCACACTGACGTTACAAGGAGTGCTATATCCTGAATGAGGCAGGGCAGCCAATCAGAACAGAGATCATTTGCATGTATAGCGGCCTTAGAGTTGCAGTAACAAAAACAGCCTATTATTTAAGGGTTTACAATAATATGATAGTAATAATAATAATAATAATAATAATAAGGAAGAAAGAGAGGTCTGTACTAGATTTACTTTTTTGTTGAATAAAGATCATTTCATTTTTAATAAATAAATTATATTTTTAGTAACGGTATTTCAATAATAATAATAGTCATTGAGTGTCTTCATTGTTGTGAAGATTTGATTGCAACCCCAAGAGCATTACTGAGATCAGGTCTTATGTTGGAAGATTGCTGTGAGGATTTGATTGCTTAAGGGCATTAGTGAAAGTGATTTGTCATACGTGAACACACCACAGCACACAGTGTGAACAGCGCGAAATTCAACCTCTGCATTTAACCCATTCACCGAGTGACCCGGGGAGCAGTGTGTGGGACGGTACCTTGCTCAGGGTACCTCAGCGGTGCCTAGCGGTCTTGGGGATCGAACCCGGACTTTCTGGTCGCAGGGCGGATGTCTTAACCACTAGGCCACCCAACTGCCCCATTAGTGAGATCAGGTACTGATGTTGGAAGATTGCTGTAAAGATTTGATTGTATGAGATTAGTAGTAAGATCCGGTATTAATGCTGGAACATTGCTGTGAGGACCTGATTGCCTAAGAGCATTAGTGAGGTCAGGTACTGATGTTGGAATATTGCTGTGTGGATTCGATTGCAGCCCTAAGAGCATCAGTGATGATGGATCATAAACTCCTATCCAACTAATCCGAAGCTCCCAAAATATTTGCTAAAGAGTATCCATGACAACAACAGATGTTTCTTTGCACACTGAGGTTAAAGCAGCTGGCTGTCTGGAGCAGAAGAGCTCAGGAAGATCTCGCTCACCTCCGGGTCGGTGGTCTGAAGCTGCTGGTCTCCTCGTGATCCTGGAGCTGCGGACGCGAGCAGAGACAGACACAGCAGCGGGCAGAGCGGAGACAGGCGGCCCGGGACCATCGCGGAGCTACCGGAGACACGGAGACCGAGGGTCCCCTCCCTGAACCGGGCACAGCGCTATGCACGGACCGGGAGGGAGAATCCTCCAGGACAGGACCGCCTCCAACACACTCCCTCACACACACAGTCGGTCTCTCTCTCTCTCACACACACACACAAACGCACACCTACACCCTCCAGGCGCTGATTTTACTGGTGACTCCCCTCATAAAAGATTTTACATTCATTGCTTTGGGGCTGGATTCTTTGGAAAACTTTTTTTAAATTACAGCCATTGTTTTTTTCCCTGCAAAACAATAATACCCAGCAAAACCTGAACATTAAACAGTAGCTACACAGCACAAAATAAACAGTAACATTACAGTAAATAAATTTATTTACCTTAGATCTGTGCCCATTATTTACACGAAAAACTAAATGCATTACAAATAAATACAGGAAAATGTCATTAAAAGAAATCTTGCAGAACGTATCTGATAGAGAAAACAAAAAGCAGTTAATACATGCAAACAAAAAGAATGAATAAACAACATCCGAAAACTTAGAAACACATTAGCACCATTAGGATTAAAAGTTGATCGTTTTGCTTCCTTATTAGATTCTTCTCAGTTGATGTTTTAATTTTTGGAAGGGCCTGTAAACAACAGTGGCAATTACTGCTGTGACCCATCCAAACGACACAAAAGGCGGCTTTAACATCAAAAACATTTCTAAAAACTACTCTCAAAGCTGTCTTTAGCCTCCCAAAACTGAAAGAACGCCCCCATCAGGCTCAAACCTTTACAACGTAGTGTACATGTTTACCCCAGAATTTGAGCAGACTCAGTCAGGCTTCTTTTATTTTACCCATTTGGCTTTTATTAATGGTCCCTAGAACAAGGACACACAAAACTGCCTTGAAGTGGTTCATTACATTTATGGCATTTATCAGACACTTTTATCCAAAGCGACTTCCATTCCCTACCTACAGGGGGCAGTCTCTCTGGAGCAACTTGGGGTTAAGGGTCTTGCTCAGGAGCCCATTGGTGGTGTGCTGAAGGTAGGATTCGAACCCATGACCTCTTGGTCTAGAGGCAAGTATCCTTACCCACTACGCCCTGAGACAGCCAATCAGCAACCAGAATTCCACAAAGCAACCACTCCAAAAAGTACAAGACATTACTTTTGTAGCCCAGACACAGAACCCCAGCACCCACACAGAGAAAACACTGAAACAGACACTAAGATCAGAACAATGTTTAATATCATTTGCAAAAAAGAAAAACCCGAGTAAAACAGTTCAGTTCAATCTTACAAAAACAATGATTTGAAGTCTTTGATGAGTAACACGCTAGACGTGAATTCTACAAGTCAGGGAAATTAAAAGGGAGTAACAAAAATAATCGCCTCTAGCCCACCCCTCCTGCGTCGCTTTTCACCCCCACCCCCCGAAGAGTCCTCGAACAGTAGATTCACACCGGCGCTTTCCAGCGGAGCCCCCATCCCTCTCCCCTCCCTCAACAGCAGGTGGGACGCCCCGCCAGAAAAAGAATGCAGACTACGGAAAATGGACCTGACCATCACACTTCTTAACCCCAATGACGGATCCCTCCCACCACCCTCCCAGCTTCTTGGTTGTAATGACATCTTTGCTTGAAGTTAATTAATTAATATGGCCGGTCTCTTCTCTCCTCTCTGTGATCGCCTCTGCAGAACAAAACAGATATAAAAATAATCAAACGAAAGTCACATGTATTCATGGGGTGGGGGTGTAGTGCAATACAGTAATGCGCCGCTTTTACGCTCAAAGAGCACCCGCGAATGATGAAAAACCACATTGTTTTGGGGGAAAAATGGCTAAAAATGCCTATTTTTATAGTGTAAACCCTAAATATGCCCCAAATCTGCTCCAAGAACACCACAGCGAGGTGATGTTTTTGGGGAATAACCCTAGATCTATTTGGGCTAAAAAAAACAAAACAAATGAGGGCTCATTGGAAAGGTCTCCTAGAGATCTACCGAACTGTGGAGTTTGAAGTATCTGCAGTACAGTCAATATAGTACATCTTCCATTCACTGAAGTGAATAAGTGGATTCACCTGGATTGATTATCTGTGCTGTTTACAAACACTAAAGCTAAAAACTATCCAGCATAATTTAATTGACAGCCAATCAACAGCCTAGACTACCAAAAAAAAGGGCTTGAGAGACTCAGAAAGAGAGAAGATTATCTTGCCTTCCTCCCATCTTGTATCCGCCACCTCCACGGTCTCCACCTCGGAAACCTCCTCTTCCACCTCTGAAACCGCCACGGTCTCCGCCAAAACCTCCTCTACCCCCACGGTCTGAAGAGAAGGCGAGAGAAATGGAGAGGGACATTAAACTTCACTCACTTTATTAAAGCATATCCAAGACATGTTAACTGAAACAATCCACTGTGTCTTCGGATGGTCAAGAGCATCAAATGAATGCAACTAACATTTCAGCAACATGTGAACTGTGCTTTCTCAAGACTATTCTAAATGCAATCCTTTAAAAATGGGCCCCAAGCCATTTCAGGTTTGTAAGATTTTCTTAGCTTTCAGAACGAACACTCAGATTTATTCCATTAACATTGCTTATGAGTGTCAGAAAGTTAATTTCATTCATTACATGAGCTAGGCCAGGGCTAAGCAACTCTGGTCCTGGAGGGCTGGCGTCCAGCATGTATTGGTAATTCTCTGCTCAGAAGCACTTGATTCACCTCGCCGGTTAGTTGTCAGGTTTAGTGAATGTGTTTGAAGAGAACTACCATCAAACTGTGCTGGACACCAGCCCTCCAGGACCACTGTTGCCTGCCCCCGAGCTACACAAACTGGTAAATTGCTTCAGAGGAGTGAAGAGTTCAGGTGAAAAGCAACAGTGCCCCCTGCAGGCCAAAAAAACAAAATACCCCCAGCACATGCAGAACTACAACAGTCCTTATTTCTCACTGACCTCCTCCTCCAAAGCTGTCTCCTGGTTTTGGCGCCCCGCACTTGTTGCATTCATATCTTCGTGCAAAGTTCATGTTGCCACAAGAGCTGCAGTAATGAGCAGACAAGTTTAGTGAGCAAAATCCTTCCAAAACATACTTACACATATTGCACACTTAAGTACATAAATGTGTATGTGTACATGTATATACACACACAAATGTATCACACCCCTTCAGCACAAACCTACAGCTGCTTCCAAACTAGTCACGCAAGAAGGCTTACCTTTCCATTTAACTACAATACCAGCAGTCACTGTAACTGGAGAAAGGCTCTGCATGAGAACCATCAGGCTTAGAGTTAGGGCTGGGCATACTAATAGGAGCAAGAGTTTCGGCTATTAAAACACTATAGTTTATCAACACAGGGTAAGCGGGTCCACTTGTGAAAGCAGTGTTGGAACTGAAGGGGGGGGGGGGGGAGGAGTAGCACAGGTGCTTTATTCAACAGTATTTGATTACTGTGGGTTGAACTGGTAGGTCCGGCCTTAAGAATAGTTATCTAATAATGATAATAGAATATTTGAGATAGTGTCCAAGGGCATCATGTCAATACCTGACGCTTCGAACCGTCCTGGCACCGACATGCCAACCCCTAACTGTACAGCCTTATGGTGTGCGGCGGTAAAACAGATAAGCATATCTGTCTCATATGGTCATATCATATGGTCTCCACGGTGGAATATGTTAGAAATGGGTAATTTTCATCATCTCTTACTCCTAATGCAACCGTAGCAATTTAACCACAAACAAGCTGAACTATTACAGACCTTCCAGCCTAGTCTTTTCTCAACCTACCTTGGTCAGCATAATGATTTGAGGAATTAAATACAAAAACCTGGAGCTGCTAAGGGTACAGGTATCTCAGAAAACCCTTATACAGAATGTGGTTCTTCCTAGGAAAACCTAAAGTTGACATTTCACTCACCTGTTGGGACAAGGCCAATCTCCTCCTTTGACATCAAAGTTTGGACCCCCGCCAAAACCTCCTCTGCCTCTGAAACCTTTAACGAAAACCAAGTAAATGTAACCACAGCGGGACACAAATCAATTCTAATAGTAGCAGGATAACAAGACGTACCTCCTCGCCCTCTTCCTCCTCCGCCGCCGCCGCCACCGCCGCCGCCGCCACCTGCACCGCCACCACCTCTCTGGGTGAATTCTGCCCTTCTGGTGGCAAATGACACCTTAATGGGCTTACCGTTAAACTCCTTACCTGGGAGGGAGATCAGATAAGGGTCAAGTATCAGCACACCTGAACTAACTCTAAAAATGACTGCAAATGTACTGCACTCACCATCAAACCAGTCAATGGCAGCTTTGGCAGATGGAGGGTCATCAAACGAGACAGTGGCTTCTCCCTTCAGTCGGCCAGTAGCTTTGTCAGAGTAGAGATTGATCATGGGTTTACCAGTTTTCTTATTGACCTACAAGAAAAGGAAAACCTTTCAAAGAGAACCCTTAAAATCCTGCACTAAGAGCATGTGCTAAAAGCTGTAAAAGTAAAATAAGCTTAGCTAAATTAAAATCTTCCTTAGCTCAAACCTACATCAAACCACATGGCCAAAAAGGCCATTTTAAGTCTTGACTAATAACTTAAAAGCAGGTCTGAATACAAATACAGAACATGTCAGTTACATTAAAGCACTTTAGAATAAGCCACTTGTAGTTTTGAGACATGAACGGATTAGTTATATTCTGTAGCCAGGAAAAGGTGTAAGGGTAATAGTTCTTTGGGTCGTCATGAAGTTTCTCTTGATGGAGGACTTGTAAAAGACCTATGTAAATGCTTTATTTGTTCATATAGAAGAGGATCTACATTTCTATTTTTGGTACTATAAAGAACGTGTTGGCTAAGAATGAAACCCACCTTAATGATTCCAATCTGTTTGAAGTAGTCGCTGACTTCCTGAGTGGTGACTTCCTCTCCGAGACCCGAGACAAAGATAGTGTTGTTGTCGGAGTTGTCCTGGTTTTCATCTAGAATTATAATTTCATTCTGAATTAGGCCAAAATACAAGACTTCCTGCATCTTAAGTTAATACCCACACCAGAAGAAAAGGAGACATTTTGTTCCACATTGACAAAATTGCAGAAGTAGGCACTTGAGCTGAATTTGGCAAAATTCCGATGCTAAAACATCCATTAAGAGCCGATGCATTGCATGTGTATTCAGATTGTTACTGCTTGGGCCCCCACATTGCTATTAATTTGAAATCGCTTACCTAAATCATCCTTTTGACCGTAGTCTCTGGGTCCTGAAAAACAGCAAGACAGGAAAGGAAGGAGAAAGTCATGAGCAACATCAACGTCACCACATAAGGCAAAATCACAACCTGTATTCATTAACTATGAAAACCTTGTCAGCTACAAACAAATCTGGCTTCTTTTGTTTTTAACAGCTATGAACCAGTTCTTCCTGATTTGGCCACATCACCTTGTAAAACCAGCACCAATGCTCTTGAGAGTGTTTAGTAAAATAAGAACCACCAAGTTTTCAGCTAAGGCATGTGTCCCTTCTTCACCATAGGCACTGCTGGCATCCACAACGGCTTTTTAGGTCAAAATTCCTCATGCAACAATACCATTATCAGTAAAATGAGGTGTTGGATCTTAGTCCAGCGAGATCATTACCAGAAAGGAAAACCTATTACACCATAAAGGATGGGGTGTTCCCTGGGTTTGTCAGACAAAAAGGTGGCTGTCAAGAGTTCATTGCTCTTTTGTCAGTTAAGCTTTCTCTTTTCTCTCTCCTTTTTCCCCCACTGAGACAGTTCTGATGCTCATCACTTACCACCGTAATTTTTGTAGCCACCACGGTCACCACCACTGCAGAGGAAAAATGGAAGATATGATGGCTTTCCTTTGTCGCAACCTGGGAGCTCAAGGCTCCCCTCTTATGTGCATTGTATCCTGTCATGGTTCAGTATAGCAAAGGCAATGCCTCCTGTTGATGCACATGGGCTAAAAGGGTAGGCCAAAATAGCAGGAGGCATTTCAATTGAAAATTTCAGGCAGGGACTTAATTTGGATGATTACTTTAGGATTAAAGTGAGGTTTTCTTGCTTCGTGAAGCCGAAACCAAGCGGAGCACGGAGGATTTCCTCACGACTCCCTCGTATCAGGATTACGAGATTTAGACATGCCTACATAAGAGCTGAGGCACTCGAAGCTCGAGTGCACTTTGGTATTTTCTTCCACTGAGTGCTTATATGAGCTCCAATAGTTGAGGTCCAAGTTTAATTTCATTCACTTTGATACCTGTAGTATAAAATGTAGACCATGTTAACACAAAAGCATACCACTCCAAGTGAAAAATAAATACAACACTACAATGATACCGTTTCATGGGGAGCGACTGAATGCTGAACTTCGGCTCCTGAGGAGTTAAAATCCACAACAGGTTCTCCACAACAAAAGACACAGGGTTTTTTCTAACAAGAATGGTAAGGGCAGCCATAACACTGACATACTAAGAAGCCTGATGATTTTTTTTTTTTTTTTTTTTTTAAATGAGGTGACTGACTGGCTCCAAAGAATCACTTTATAAAAAAGGGGTAACTGTTAAATAAACAAAAATCCTTCAGTTAAAGGGGAATTCCATTTCAGTATGATTTGAAACCTGGCATGTCTAATTGAATTTGGTGTGAAATTACTCATTGCACAGAAACTTTAGACTGACTTAACGCTGGTGGTGGCAGGAACCAGGCCAATTTGCTATTCAAAACCAATGAAGCACCATAGGTCGCAGTTTACATATATAATACAATTTTTAAATATCCTCAACGAGTTCCTCTCCAGCCACATGCATCTTACTGATTTAAGGCAAAACCTTAGGGATCATAAGGTTTTAGCCATAAAGCAGCTGCTTTATGTCCAATTAATGAAGGCTTAGCCAGACAGTTTTATAGAGGCGTTAAACTCCTCAGTAAGTTTGGTCGGAATAGAGGATTTCACACCAAACTGCGCCAAGCGCCAACGTTTAACTTAAATTTTACCGTCATGTTGCATTTTGAACATGACACAGAAAAGGGCAGGAAAAAGTAAACTTTGGCCAGATATCTGGTTTAGTTAGAGGATCCACAGCATGGGAAAGAATACAGGCAAGCTTTGAATTTAATGAAAAGCAAACTGATGGAACCGGATACAAAATCTACCAGAACAGGCCGTCGTTTTAAACAACTACCATCATTTAAACATCAGTCAAGCACTAAAGATTTATGGTCGAAAATTGAAATCAGAGATGAGCTCCAACAATCTAAATACTGAACCTTTAATCCTATATGCAAATATTTTAATTGCAAAATAAAAGCTAATTGTTTGAGACACATTCTCAAACACAGGAGTCATGCAGATTATTCCCACATAAACATGCGTTTGCTCTACACTAAAGTGAGGTCCAGATAAAGCGTCATGTTTTTGCTAAAGCTTTAAAGATTTATGAGAACAGAACTGGCAAATAGTTGAGGACATCAGCTACATTAATTTGGCAATACCAAGCTAAAACATCTGCATTTTGTTCGAAAAGGTCTTATTTGGAATCTGTACCTGTAATTTCAGGTACATGTTCTTAATTTCTACATTACCCAATTGTGTATATAAATCAGCATAGTCCAAATAAACTCAAAATATTGGATAATTAGCATTGGTCCTGAATTCTCACACAGACACTAGTCTAACCCGCTATCGATCAATCACAGCATCTTCAGAAAAACAGCATTCGACTGCACCGTGGCCTTGCTTACCATGTGTCTCACCATGTTTGGAGTGGATTCAAAGAAAAAAAAGAAAAATCTTCATGCCCATAACCATACTGAACTGCCTAGACTGAGTACATTTGACAAACAGGATGAAATGGAGGTTTATCTATAGGACTAGGGAGAGTGAATAATGATGCAAGGGCTCATGCATTTCCATGAAACAGAATTAGCAGTGGGTAGTAGTACCTGTTAGGAGGGTGCACTTTGGGACTTACCCCATACCAAAGGGTGGTCCTCCACCTCCTCCTCTTCCACCCCGGTCGAAGCCTCCACGGCTGTAGCCTCCGCGGTCAAAGCCACCGCGGCCTCGGCCTCTGTAGCCCTCAGACCTATCGCCACCTTCATCTCCACCAAATCTCCTGTTGTCTCCTGCAGTGGGGGAGATAAGCCCAGTCAGAGAGGTTAAAGGTAATTGGGCATCACTTGAATTTGATCAAGTTTTTGCTCACTATGTATTTGATGCTAAATCATGTCCAATAGCTTCACCATGTGAATCTCGCTACTGAGAATACATGCACTCCTAACAACTACCTGTTTAGTATTTATAGCAGCATTTGTGCAAAAAAAGCAGTGTAAAATTGGGTACCTGTTACTGGAAATGTTATCAGTTCTAAACAGGCATTCATTTGAATCTAAACCCAAGTGATTTTCCACCGACAGTTTGGTACACAGTGATGTTATTTACCCGAAACCACAGAGTGCCTGTGCTCAAATTCTGAAACACATCTACCCATTAAAGTAGGTAGAGTTCCTGTGGTAGTAATTTGATTTCCCACACTGTCAACATTAATACATACAGCAGACACAGTAAAGCAGCTTTTCTTTCCGATTTACTCATAACTGTAGTCGGTTTTATATAAATAGATGGTAGTTTTAGGGTTGAGTGACAAACAGTGACTGCTTTTGCTCAATACCCCAAGTTAGCTGAGCAAGACCTCCCTGATTGGAAAGAAGGATGTGAAGGAGAAATGAAACCTCACTGGTTACGGTTCCTCCCCAACCTCTGGACAACACGAACAAACTCACCCCCAATTTAAGAGGTACAAGAGCCTACACTTCAATAAAAGTGTAAATTCAACGACTTAAGACCTTTAAGAATAAAAATTAATACCATCACGATGGCAAAAAACATAACAGCCCAGAATTGAGTTGATTAACAAGGCACATAGCTGTTGATCCAATAAACAGTAGCCTAACAAAACATTTTTCAACCAGCCACACGGTACTCATCCTCAAACCATCCCGCTGAATTTGTATTTGAACATCCTACACTCGTGGCTTCAAGGGAAACCACTCTCCCTGCTATGCAGCAACTACAGCTGCTTCATTTCACCACAGAATTAAGGTTACCCCAGACAAGAACCAGCAGATTTAGGAACAGCTTTTTTCCCCCCAGAGCATATACTCCTGATGATCATTGCACTAATTAATCTTGCACATTTTTTACACATAATCACTGCACTACACTGTACATAGCCACTTACAAATGTACATATCCATTGCACATTTCTGATAATACACTATCAATCCCAGAATAGTAAATTAAACTGTACATTTTGTTCATATCCATTGCATATTTATGATCACTGCAGCAATCTGTAAAATTGTTCATCTACTTGTAATCCCTGATTATACTTAATACAAACTGTATATTATGTTCATATATCCATACTGTATTCATACTTCATATATCCATACTTCATATAGCCATACTGTATATTATGTTCATACTACTGTACATCCATCTGTAAATATTATTCCGTTTCTTCTTGTACATATCACCTTTCGTATACTCATAACTTATACCTTTATCCTGCACTTGCTTAGTGCACTTCTGGTTAGACCTAAACTGCATTTCGTTGCCTTGTACTCGTACATGTGTAATGACAAAGTTGAATCTAATCTAATTAAATGCCACCCACTTTAAAATGACAGACTTCAATACTTTAAGGCCTTAAAAGTATTAAACATTCTTAATGCCTTACGTTTAACACTGACTTTGAATACACAAATAGCTGAGCTGTTCTCATAAAGGAGACCATCAAGGTTTCAAATCAGGGGTCCTCTACTTTAATAAACTGATGTTCTAGACATTCCAAATAAATCAAGGCCTGAAGCTAAATATACAGGTTGAATGTTGATAAAGTATTTCAAAGGCATTACCATCATTCCGCCTTCCGTAACCTCCTTGAGAGCCACCATACGAGCCCCCGTATGAACCTCCAGACTGTCCATATCCTCCTTCAGACTGCTGACCATAAGAGCTTTGCTGCCCATAGGAACTCTGCTGTCCATAAGACTTCTCTCCATAACTTTAAAAAGAGAAAAAGTCAGGTCAATGCTGGAATAAGGCCAAAATTAATTGCATGTCTAAAGTAGGGCTGAATATAATGTCTATTAGTAAGCCTAACCCTCCAACTAATCAGTGTTCGACAGGGTAACCATTCCCAGCTGCAGGCGAGTTACGTTTTGAAAACAGCCAGATTTTGTACCTTATTCCCATATATGGACTATGTGTAGGGGGGAGCAAACAGAATTAAAAATATCTAGACTCAAATCCAGAAACGTGGTAAATATGGGCTGTACTGATATATCGAGAGGCACCACGATACCGAGCAGTAAATAATATATGTATACTCCCACTACTGATATTTTGTATCTCTAAAGAGATCTGTTAGAATTAGGGACGCACAATTTTTTTTGGCGAAAACACTAGGCCAAAAACTGAAACACCGAATTATTAAAAGAATAAATCTATTACAAAACTACAAAAATATTAAGCATTCAACCAATATACAATTTAATATTTTTCTTGGCCCTGTCAAGAATAGGCTAAAAACAAAATTATACAATATATTCTCTCAAGTGAAAGATAACGTTCTCTGCAGGTCCATAACAAGTGTATTAAACAAAGACTGGCACAGCGCATATATTATCCATCACTATGTACTGTGTATATGGTAGAAATTACAAAAAAAAAAAACAACCTACTTGACTTAAACTTTCTTGCCTTTTCAAAAACAGAGTTGGTGTGCTCGAAGGGTCTTTGGATGCTTTGATTTTATATGATAAATTAATCGCGATGTTGAGAACGTCTTCGTGGATGCACTCCCGCAAGAAATTTCAGCATTGCACGCTTTACAAATGGTTTTCCAAGTGTCTTAGATATATCAAAATTCGCCACACGCAGACATGTTGACACCAATCCAATCTGGCGCGAGGAGGTTGCGGTTGTTGACTGCATCATCACAGTTTCGGTCGAGTGCAAAAAAAAATTGTGGCCGAATATTCTGTGCAGCCCTAGTTAAAATCTACCCATAACCCTGCATTCACTTTTACTTTTTCACTAAACCAACCTGCCCACAATACAAAACCAACAGCAAACCTCTTACCCCGACGAGGAATCAGAACTTTGCTGCCCATAACTGTCATAGCTTTGCTGCTGCAGTGGCTGTTGCGGAGGCTGCTGCGGCGGCGGCGGAGGCTGCTGCTGCTGCGGTTGTTGTTGTTGTTGTTGTCCATAGCTACCAGATGAGTAACTTTGTGATGACTGTCCATATCCCTCTGCTAAATTAAAGACACAAAGGTGAAGAGGATGAAGGCTGAACGAACACTTTCCAATTTTATGATGCTTTGAATCAGCACACCATACATACCAGACTGTCCATAGCCTTCGTAGCTCTGTCCAGTATAAGAGCTCCCTCCATTGCCTTGTCCATAACCCTGAAGGATGGGAAAACAAACTATTTGGGTCCATTCAATATTTTTACATTTCCCCAGACTTCCCAATGTTAAACGCTCACAGTTCCTACCTGCGGATAGCCTTGAGATGCCCCATAGGATCCATAACTGAAAGACACCAGAAAAGAACAACACTAAAACAAACAAACAAACAAAGCACACAAAACACTCTGGTATATGTTGATTAAAGAAGGAAACTATGTCTTAGATGAATGTTATTCAAAACAGTTTCACTTGCCTTTGTTGGGCTCCAGGCTGCCCATAGCCTGAATCTACAACAAAAGAAAATAATAATTCATGGAAATACAATGACAAGACACTCCTGCAGTTCTGAGCAACCGGCACGCCGTTTCTAACTCTACAACACCAATGGCATGAAGACAATATGCAAATTAACATCCAACAAATCAATGTATGATAGGGTGACCATCCCCAGTACCAGTTGAGTTACTGGGTGTTTTGATTAATCAAAGCCTTCATGTAAAGTAAAGCACAGCAGAGTGTGAAATTCTGTCTCTGTATTTAAACCATTCATCAGGTGAAGCAGTGGCCAGGCAGAAACACAGCACAGGGTGGGGAAGATACCTTACTCAAGGGAAACTCAGTGGTGCCACTACCAGTCCTCGGATTCAAGGTCTTCAGCTGCCCTCAACAAACGTCTAATTTCTAAACATTAAAGGGGTTTCCATATTGGTGCATGAATTGGGCATGGCTAAGCTGCTCTATCCAGAACAAGGAGATTTAAAGACGTTTTGTGACGTCACAAAAGCAATTGCAATCAGGTCGTTTTATGGATTCCCCTCACATGTTAACGTCACGTATGAGGTGAGTAAATGTACCAGCTTGAAGTAACATTTACACACAAAGCCTTTAAAATTACAGTTAAGTGATGATACGCCCCCTTTAATATGCTGAAACCATACCACAAGCACAACATGCAGCAGTAAAATCAAAACACCAATGTTTTGCTCTAATCATGCGGCTCTAGTCACTAGTCCTAAGGGTTTAAAGAGATAATATAATATAGGGATGGGATTCCGTGTTTCATTAGAAGTCCGGGTCAAGTGTAAAAAAAACAAGAACCAAACGGCTCAGAGACTTTAGCGCGCTAAGCTAAGTTAGCACGAAGGCTAACACCACGCTGCCGAGAGAAAAGGGCGGTGAAAGGCACGGACACCGCTACGGCTATTTAAAAATCTAACGAACTCACAAAGACCACAATATGTATTTTAAAGCGGGCTAATTTTAAGCGGATTGACGTTGGAAACATAAATACGGTTAAATTTCGGCTCCTTGCCCTGAGCTAACGTGCTAACTAGCCTGCTAAGCTAAACGAGCTATATAGGTCACAAATAAAACACAGTATTTACCGGGCGTACCCAGACATTACACGTCTATTTCATACAGAAGCAACACATTTCTTACCAGAGGCCATGATTCCTTGAGGAAATAAAATTAAACTGCAGTTTCTGAGCCCAAAACTACACAAAACCGACTTCTCGCTGCGCCACTTATACACTCAGACCTGCTGCAGGTACGAACCAAGTCACCGCAAAAAAACGACAACGTTTCTTTGAGCGGCAAAAAGGAAATAACACCCCTAAATTAACACGTTTGTATATTGTCAGGGAAATATATGTGTCTGAGTTAAATACTGTAAACCTTGAACACGTTTGTATTATATTATTACAAGAGACACCCCTCCGGAGCGGATAATGGTATAGTCTTAGCGCCTTTTCGAAAGGGAGGTCACGTGAGTGGTCGATTCCTAAATGGACGACTCTCTCTACACACGTGGAAACAAACACGAACGTCTGGTGTATACTGTGTAAATAAAAAGGAACCAAAATTACTTATGTTGCTTTTATACAAATTCCATTATAGGTCCAGAATGTTTTCCTTCCTGTTTTGGTGTTGCGAGGTTATTTAAAGTACACCTAATGGGAAAAAGTATTGGGAGGCACCTCTTAGTTATTGAATCCATGTGTGTCCCAATCATATCCATTGCCACAGGTGTAAAAAACATCAAGCATACAAAGCCATTTTGGACAATTTACCATGCTTCCAGCTTTGTGGACACGGTGTTTCGGGAAGAACCTTTTCTATTCAGCCATGACTGCCCCAGTGCACAAAGCGAGTTCCATAAAGACACAGCTGTATGAGTTCAGTGTAGAACAACTTGACTAGCCAACAGAGCTCTGGCCTCAACCCCATCCAGCACCTTTGGGATGAACTGGAACAGAGATTGTGATCCAGACCTTCTCGTCCAACATCAGTGTCTGACCTCATAAATGCTGAATGAATGGGCTCAGAATCCAAAGATCAAAATCAAAGATCTTATTGAAAGTCTTCCAAAAACAGTGGAAGCTGTTTTGGATGCAAAGGGGGACCGACTCCATATTATCGTTGATGTACTTGAATTAAAGTCCATGTGGGTGTCCATAGAGTGCTATGAGTGATATAAACAGATATGGAGACATAAACAGGATAAATCAAACAAATAAAAACGAACGGTCGGGTCGTAGGAGGGCAGAATATGCTATTCCTGAGTTCTTGGATCAAAAAGAGTGATAGTGATGTTTCGGTTGTTTTTGCTGAATGTTTTGGAGCAGGATGTGCTTCAGTCGCAGTATTGCAGTACGTTTCTAAAATTTTCATTTATGCGTGAGATTAAAGGGGAATTTGATTTCCTGCCTAATTTAATCACTGTGATCAACATTCATGCAAATTTCTTCACAGTAGAGGTGAATGGAACCAGATGTCTCCAACACAACCAGGTGTTTTATTCACCATCAACCACAGTGAAGCCACACCCGTCTGATGCTGATGATGGTAAAATAGCCGCTAATTTGAACTAAATCAATTTTCTTTGAGGACTATTTTGCAAAAAGGTGGAAACACAATTAGCAATCCTGCGGTTGGTTTTTGAGAGCTGATCACGATAAATAATATTTTTTTTCATTAAACTAGATGTTATTTGATGGTGAAAAGGCAGAACTGGTTCCATTACATCAGGGAAACCAAACAGTCCAGCAGAGTCGAACTGAGGCTCTTGTGATTAATGCAGAAGTGAAAGTAATGGAGAGGTGGCAGCAACAGAACTGGCAGAATGAAGTGATCTACAAACATTCAAGCAGAAAAAAGCATATCTAACTGAAGTCCTGAACCAGTGAAGAAACAGGAGATGGTTCCAGATGATCAGGCGGTGATCGGTGAATGCTGAGTGGGTGGAGCTCCTTTATCTAGGCTCTTGGTATCTTTAGGTACTTTGCAGCTTGTCACTGTAAACACAGTTCCAATTTCTTTCACTCTAGTACCAAAGATAAAGGTTTAACAGCATGAAATAGTATTTTGAAGCAACAAGGCGATTCAAAGTAAAATATAAATAAGGGGAGTCAAGACTTTTGCACAGCACTGTGGGTCAAAGATTTCATGCAGCTGTATGATGATTGAGGGTATTATGATTGGGAATATTAGAAGAACTCCCTCAGATCTCTTATTTCTGGGAAAGTTAACGCGTTATTATCGCGTTAACGCGTTATTTACTTAACGCCGACAATTATTTTATCGCGCGTTAAC
>JBBPDC010000039.1:25218503-25242371 GCA_037974485.1 Hemigrammopetersius urotaenia | reverse complement strand
TGTTTTAATTGTATTGTACTTGAGAGACACCATCTGCCGGAATCAAATTCCTTGTATGTGCTCGCTCACATACTTGGTCAATAAACGTGATTCTGATTCTGATTCTGATTCTGAAGGGAAACTGAGACTTTAATACAAACAAAATTAAATACAGAACAAACACGAACACAAGAAAACCAGGAAATAACACTGAATCAGAAACAATCAGACAGAGACAAAAGAACATAATGAAACCAAAACCCCGACTCTATAATAAAGAAAATCAAAAAGGGAAAAACAAAACCAGAAAACCAAACCAGGATGAAGACGGCGAGGCTCGTGCTCCTAGCGCTTTAAATCAAAACGAAATCAGAATCCAGAAACCGCTGTCGCAATCCGGCGAGAGAAACGAGACACAGAGTCCAGCGTGCCTTCGAGCACGAGCGAGATACAGAGAACCAGCACTTCAGTGCGCAAACAGAGAGCCAGCTATAGAGGAGCACGAGCCACAAAACACAGAAAACAAACAAGAAACGTTACACATCAAATCACAAGCCAGAAACCAGAGACCATGAACTCACACACAAGGGATAACAAATACAAGCACGAGGAACCTGGGCTCAGACTGGGCTTTAAATAAACGGAACAAATGAGACAGACGTGAAACTCATGATAAAGGGACGTGATACAAACGGGGCGTGCTGACTAGAAAGGGAGAATGGAGTGCACAGGGAAACACGGATGAAAAGTAAGTGCACTAACCCAAAGGGGAAACCAAAACAGACGCAGACACGGAGACAAAACGAAAACAGAACGGGAACAGAAAACCGGAGACGTGAATAAACCGAACGAATGATAAAAGAAACTTAATATTCAGGAGACGGGGAATGGAAAACGTGGGAGGAGGGTGAGGCGACCGTCACAGTTACATTGGAAAAAAAATAATTTACCCTAATTTCCCCCATTTGCACCTGAGTGGACTTTCTAAATACATTTTAGGCCAAAACTTAAAAAATTCTCTCATGTAGCAGGCAATGCATTCGTAACTTTGTCACATAATTGCTTTCCTTGAAGTTCCCCCCATTAATCCAATAATACTTCTAGGCCGTGAAACTAACCCATGACCTTGCTGTGAGGCGACAGTGCTACCCTAAAGAACAATGTATTGCAAATGAGTGTAAAGAATCCTCTATGGGTATAAAGAACCTTCATATAATGTAAACGTTCTTTAAGTGTTCTTTACAGGTTCTTAATGGTGCTTCTAAAGGGAAGGAGCCTTTCTGCCCCCCACTTTTTTAAGAGTATTGAGAAAATTATATTGAGCTTCTCAGTGAGGCAAAACTACCCAGAGAAAAAAAAACCACATCCATATTCACTCACAAATATGTTTCACGCGTCCTGCAATTAGCACTGCTGGCACCGCTCCTCTGCTAAGACAACAGTTCCGTAACAGCTCTGAATCCTCTCTGACTGCCTGATGAGCTGGGAGAACCTTGCTGATTTCCCTCAGCACAGTCACTGGAGAGGTGCAGTCTTTAGTCTCTCTAACCTCTCAGCAGGCTGCACGCCGCCACACTGAAGTCAAAAACACCACTGAGCAACATCCACCTGAGACACCCATCTCTGTTATTCCGTTCACAGTTGATCACATGATGCCACTCTGTCCATCCGTCCTCTGGCCTCTCCTGTTGGGAAACCTGGGAGATCCTCGCTCTCCATTTGATGAAACCTCACCGTCGACATTTATCTGTGAGGAACTGATCTAATTGTAAATTATCCTTGAAAATTTGCGCTCATTAGCATCCGAACAGAGATGAGAATTCAGTTAAAGCACAATATCGCATCGACGCGAGGCTGATGTTCTCTGTTTTACTTTCAAATGAATCTAACAGATTGCGGTCAGCGGAGCTTCAGGCCTGGCCACGGATGGCCCTGACGTCACCAGTGTCAAAGTCATGGATTCCACACTGACACGCATAACTGCACTACTACAGAATGGACCCATCCATAGGAAACTACACGTTTTCGCACAGAACCCATTCTATGCATAGTACCACACAAAGATCTTGAGCCAGCCCTCATTTCTTAATATTTTGCTTCCAAAAATTCAGACTTTCTTCTATTTTAAATGTAGTACTGAGGACTGCTGAATGCTGAGCGGTTGGAATTCCATTATCTAGGTTCCTTGTATCTTTAGGCACTATACAACCTGTCGCGGTAAAGCATTTGTTCCCATTTCATTCATTTAATCTACTCAATATGCCAAAATTGTATCAACAAAGCAAAATATAAAGAGATGGGGGAGGGTGCTGCAACTTTGGAGGCTTCAGAGAGCATTGAGGACACCAACATCAGGAAGGGTAATTATGATTAACGAGGCGAGGTGCAGGAACAGGGACTGCATAGGCGTATAATTGGCATTAATTACCTGGAGTTGAACGTACTGCCGCGGGTCATCACAAACGCAACTCCACTCCAACAGAAGCCAAGGGAGAAATGCTCATGCTGAGAAGACAGCAAGGACAATAAACGAGATGCTTCTCATTCACAGTAGTCTCTGGCACGAGTCTTCTTTTCGAACAGGTATTTGGGTCGTTGCAGCGGAGGCAGCGTCCTTGCATTTCAAAGAGCGGGTCAAAAGGGTGGAGAACATTCCTCAGTTTGAAGAATTTATCATACATCCCTGATCCAGAGGAAGAACCTTTAATATCTACACTCACCTATTCATAAAAAGACACTGATTGTGGCAGAGGTTCTGATAAGACCGCGTATAGTGTTGGGACATAAATCATAAATTTGCCACCAGATACAGTGACCTTTGGTGGACCCATTTAGCACCAATGCCTGAACAAAAGGTAGAAGGTGAATCTTATCGTTGATCTACACATGATGAATGCTCTCTTAAAGCTACGTTAAATGGTATAATTTCATGTTGTTGGACTAAAATGGAACACATAAAGCAGGGAGCTAAACGTTATTCACATACTCGTACTTCAGACACGTTATTGCAGTGAGGGATGGCTGGCAGGATGGCTGATACAGTTGCAGGACAAGGCTTGGGAACCTTGGCTCTTTTAGATATGAAATCTGCCCCTCAAGGGACCAAAATCAATCTCTGCTCAGTTTCTGATCACGGAGCTGCTCTTGGCTGGTTGATCATATCTGGTCAACAGTGGTTTTGTGGTTCTGTGGAACTGATCTATGATGATATGATGAGTGGGGATCTTCATGATAACAAGTGGGCCACAGCCTGTAACATGCACCTACAGCCGTAGACAAATGTTTGAATGCTTGGGACAGAAGCATATGCCATGACCTATTAATATTATTATTATTATTATTATCATTGTTGTTGTTGTTGTTGTTGTCGTTGTTGTTGTTGTTATTATTATTATTATTAATATTAATAATTAAAAATAACAATAATAATAATAATAATAATAATAATAATAATATTTTAAGTCTTATTATTATTATTTATTAATTAAAAATAACAATAATAATACTACTACTACTACTAATAATAATAATATTTTTAAAAGTATTATTATTAACAATAATAGTAATAATAATAATAATAATAATAATAATAATAATAATCCTTTTGCCCTCTGGAGAGGGTGTCAACTTGTACTTTCACCTAAAAATCTACAAAAATATGTCACTGAGTCTTTAATGCTACTATATTCACTAACTATAACTAAAAAGCATAAACCCAGGAAACATTATATAGTAAATTTTATGTTCAGTATATCAGTGTGTTCCTTGTGGATGTCCAGTATTACTGTATTACTGTAGTTTGCATCAGAAACCTGGTTTGACTCAATCAGTCCTTCATTGAATTAAATCAGGAGCTGCTGATGGAGTTTCACCATCCAAACAACGGCTGGAGGAACTGAGGCAGAACCTGGAACCGAACCTGTGTTCTCCTCACCAGCTCACACAGAATCTACTTTTACAAACAAATCCAATCTTGATCGTTTTACTCATGTGTGTTTGCATTCATTCTAATGTTAGCTTTGCTTGCAGAAAAACAAGATCACAAGCTGAGAAAAATGGCTTTAAACAATCTGCATAGGTGCCTAGGACTTTTACACAGTACCACATAGAAATAAATATATATAGCACTGTGTATACAGCCCAAAGCATGTTTAGTCTAGGTCCCCGCACGTCATCAGGAGCTGGTTTTCCTGGCCGTTAAACAGAAACATTTCAGTGGAGATTACCGCGGGGCCTCTGCAGGAAGCCAGTAGGCCTGTTTACACTGAGCACAGTGATGTTACATTTCTCTTTTTGGCCTTTACTCCTTTTTTCTGCAAACACACTCCAGTGTTGTGGCAGATTACCCCCCCTCCGTCCACCCCAGTTGAGCCGCGCTGTTTTGTGGACGCTGTGAAGGTGTGTGGTTGATTTGTTTGTCATTTGTTTCCCCAGACCTGACCAAATAAAAAGCTTTTGAGATATTTTACATCATGTCTTGCTGCTCTCTTCGAATTAATTGCTTACAATAATTACATTTAATAGGTAATCTGACAGCCGAACACTCAAATTGATAATTAGCCTTTCAAAGAGGAAAATAACGACTATTTTGTGCTCCGTGCTTCTAATGCTCATCATGGGCCAAACGACAGAAATCCAAAGGTTGACTAAAAGCACCATTAGTGTGTAGTATTTCTCTCTCTGCGTCTGCACCTGGCAGATTTATAGAAGGCTGCGACTTTCGCTCAGTCTTGCAGCGTCCTGAAGTAACACATACCGCACAAACACATATTTATAAAAGTTCCAGTTCCCAGAGCTAAGAAACGCCTCCAGGACATCAAGAAAAGGTGTTTGTGTTTTCTTTTATTGTAAGTAAGATTAAAAAAACCTAAAAAAACAAAAACCTTGTTTGCTTTGAACAGATCCTTTATTTATTTAGACATGAATGTTGATCTTGAGATTTTCTTTAAAATCTCTTCTTTGGATTCCTTTGTGGTGCTTCATCCTGACTCCTCCGCTAATACGCTGCCTTTGTACTTTATGTAGATGCTTCTTCTTGGGCTGTTTGTCCTCCTTTTAAATGCATATCTGTTCATCCTCCCATAATTGCTTTGAACTTGAAGCACGAGCTCGTCGCTAAGACCTGAGTCTCCATTATCGCCTTCATTCCTTTCGAAAACAAAGTGGTCTGCAGATGTTGTTTTTGTTGTTTTGCTCAGGCTTTTAAGTCTTTGGTCCTTTCCAACAAAGAAAAAACTCAACTTGAGAACGAAAATTCCTCCGAAATATCTTGAACATGCGCAACCAAGCAGTCTGCACCCAAGTCCTGACCTTGTAGAATAAAGGAGACATGTTGGCGACTGTAGCGCAGGTAGGCAGGTATTTTTACCCGTGGCATGAAAATGAAGCTGACAAAAATGGTGTAACAACTCATTTTCCGTCTCTACAATGCAGTCAATACACTGGGCTTGGATCTCTTTCTTGAACTGTCATCACTTTGAAAGGTTAGCACTTATCTACAATTCCACCTATGAAATCAGCTGTACCCTGCAGGGAAAGTGGTGACAAAGCCTTCCAGAACGGATTATAAGATGCAGAGGTGATTCACACATGCATGAGCGGTCACATGCTGCAGAAGTGGCAGCTTTCGGAGTGAAATCACTTTTCAAAGTTTGGAGAAAGTTGCTCCGATTGGCATCATGCAGCCTCCTTCAAAACACTAGTAAATGGTTTGGTCCAGTGAGACCCAATCATTGAAATCAGTAGGTGCCAGGGAGGGGGACATATCGCAAAGATGATAACGTCCTGAAGATGTTCTAGCTTTGCTCTTCTCATTGGCTGTTACTGCTTGTTCAAAATGCTGATACTAGAGTTCTGCAGAAAACAAGACAAGAGAGCACATTCCTCCAATTCTCAGGTCCTAGTTAGATACAGAATTGAATTCTATTTATTGTTGCTAATTGTTTATAAGTAACTGAATGGTTTGAGGCCTGAATATTTCTCTCAGACGTTAAATGGACATCAGCCTGGAGGGTCTATTAGATCAGTTGGAGCTGGTCAGCAGGTGGAGCCCAGATCGGAATCAAAACAGGGTGAAATGGTATTTAGTCATTATGTAGCCCACTGCTGGAACAGGCCACGTCCAGATATGTCCACCTTTAAAAAGAAACGTCAAACCAAACCGTTCTCCGCTGCGTTCAGTGACCAGTAACATCTGCACAAAAATCTTCCGTATTCTTTTAAACTGCTTTAATTACCTTTTATTTTACATCAATTTTGCGGTTGCTTTTGTTGCTTACTTTTCTTTGTAAGGTATTATGCTTGTTCTGAATGATCTTGATAATGTGCAATACAAATAAACGTACCTTGCCTTGCCTTACATACAGAGTCGTTACTGAAGTCTACCAACATCAGGGTCTTCTGTAGCTCCAGTGCTTAGTGGCTGGTGCTCACTTTTGACAACTTACAGGACATGAAACAGCCTCCCCCTGCAGAGCTACATTCCTTCCTGTTTAGCTGCATTGAACATGCGGCCCCGCCCCCTTACTGAACACTCCAGCCAATCAGGGTCATCTGAAGAAGTTCATCAGCCAGGGCAAGTGTTGGCTAGAACCAAACTTCCAGCAAACTGTGGCTAGAACCAAACTTCTCCAGGACCTGGGTTGGTGACCGCTGCAGTATATAATATTATTATAAAGCTACTTTCTTTTAGACCAGATCTATCAGCTATTAAAACGATGTTCAGGGCTCTAGACTGCAGTGGCACTTATGATCCACAAGGGAGCCTGAGCCTGGTCATTGGGAAATCACATGTTCAGCCCCCAACAACACCAGTCATCTGTGGCCGGCGGTTCAAGACTGCATCGGAATCTACACTGTTCACAGGAAAAACAAACAGGGCTTTTTTAGTCCCATGAGATTTATTATTAGCTAAATGCTCCAATTTATATAGTTGTTTCTTCATTGATAGTGAGCCGTGCGGAGGAGAAGTGAGGGTCGGTTTGGAAAGAGCTGCAGAACCACAGGTTGAGACACACAACAGTACATTGGGACTGGAAGTCTTAGAGCTGATATTTTGGCAGTGAAAAGCTTCTCATGGCGCTGAGGACGTGCGAGTGCACCCTCGCAGGCAGGCGGCGCTGATGTGTGACAAGTACGAGGCCTGCTATAGTGGCAGAAGTGGAAAAACGTGACTGTGACCCAAATTGGAATTGAAAAGATCTTGTTAGGTGCAGTAGTTTGCCGCTTAGGCCTCAAGAAAACACAGGCTACGCGTCCGGTCCAGCGACGTAATGCAAGTTGACTTCTGTATCCCAGCAAGGCAGTAAACCTGCAGTAACCCAATAAAATATGAGAGAGCTGTGGTCACTGAGCAATGAGGAGGTGGGTCAGCCCAAAGACAGAGTGCGAAGGGATGAAGTCGGCTTCTGAGAACCAATCCGCTCCAGCTCCTGGACTGCAGCCCAGTCCGGGTCTCACTCAGAATTACAATCAGCGTGGTGATGGACGTCGGTCGCGCTGTCGAATCCTTCAGAAAAGTGTTTGTGAGCGCGCGTGTGCTAATGTTATTGGAGGCAGATATCTGCTGGGTCCTGCTAAAGTGTTCTGGTGTGGTGGAATCAATGCAGAAATCGATTCATAACAGCATTAAGGCATAAATAATGTAAAGCACTGGTGGTGTTTTGGGTTTTAAGTTTCGAAACCTCACAATTGTCCATATTACCTTCTGCTGACCTCTGTTTGATAACATGCAGTTAGTTGTACTTGCCTTCTGCTTTCAGTACCAAAGAAACAATTTGACTGGCGAAATGCTAATTATCTGTCACACTGAAAATTCCTTACTCAAACTGGACATGGGATTTTTGCCAAGGCCCCAAGTTCCAAAGGCTTTGTGTCCTTTATGGAGTACATAAAACCTCAGTTTGACCTATTAAAGCTCCTTAACACCAGAAAACTAAATAGTTCCAACTTACACACAATGAAAGAACTTGAAGTGGTATGTAAACATGGTTTTAAAACCTACCATATATTCACCCGTCCTTACCGTTCATATGCAAACTGTTCTGCAAAAAAACATCTGTGATGTCATTAAAGTCGATGCCTTTACATCCACCCACCTGTGTTGGCCTACAGTTTAGCTCCACCCATTCGCCCTTCTGTTTCGCAGCTGGTCACAGTAAATACATTTGTTTCCATTTCTTTCATCTAATCTACTCAATATGCAAAACATGAGATAAAATAGTACCTTTGCACCAACAAGGTGATTCAAAGCAAAATTTTGGAGTAAAGTCCACTTGACACACGTGATCACACCAAAGCCCACAGTGTGAACAGCACAAAATTGCTTTCTGTATTTAACCCATTCACCAAGTGAGGAACAGAGCGCCCGGGGAACAGAGTGTGAGGACGGTATTTTGCTCAAGGGAACGCCACTAGCAGTCCTGGAATTTGAACCCACAACCTCTCGGGGCAGGTCCCTAACCACTACACCACCGCCGCCTCACAAGTACAGTACTGTATTTTTTAAGGAACTGCTTTGTCCGCTATAAGTGTGGTGCATTGGCCTCCTTTTAGTGGTCGTGTAGCATCAAGTAGTAATAAACCTACAATTGCTGGAAGTCCCACATGGTCAGGACAGTTAATGTGGCGGGTGTAGTTTTTTGCCAAAGCCCAAAAGTTCACTGCTGTCAAGCAGGCATGGTAATATCTTGCATCAGGCTGTGTTTCAATTCCCTGTCAAGCCAAAGCAGTGGGAATCACTCCACACCAGCAAGCCTCCTCTGAAGCAATCCTTCCCTTTAGGAGAAATAAGCCTAAAGTTGCAAAGAATCGAGCATTAGCATCACAGAAGGTGCAGGTGTTAAATACCCCACTATCTTAAATTCCAGGTTAACAACACTGAAAAATATTCCCGCAATCATCTCCCCATGCTGTTCCTCCACTTTTTTCGCATCTGTTGCCCCTTCTGCAGTGACTCAACTCCCCAGACTCTCATTAGTGCCTGAGAAGAAAGTGGATTCTGCATCACCTGGGAGAGCAATTAACACAGCAAGTTTACCCTCAGGCCCTCGCAGCTCACCACCGTCAGCGAAGCGACACCACAAAAACGTTACCCAGAGCTGCGCCTCGCACAAAGACCATCGCGCGAAGGTCTCAGACAGCCAGGTGCACTGTAAACGACAGAGAAAAGGCTCTGCTCAGAAAGGCTTTTAGGCTAGTTAGGAGGGATGAGCCGGGGGAAAGAAAGCGCTGTGATTCAATGATACAAACACGACGGCTGCATTCGGCGCTTGGACGTTTCGCCAGAGCACACGAGACGTTCAAATGACGGCAGAGAATCTGGGACAGACTGTCTGACGGGGGCACATTTAGACAACTGAAAGGTCAACCCCAGCCCCGGACACTGGGCCTTTCTCCAGGAGGAAAACAAAGGTCTGCTTCGTACTGAAAGAAGCAAGGTGCCTCCGGGAACAGAGCACTCCTGAGCACATAATTAGCCTCTTTATGCTCCGTCAAATACAAAGTTAAGTCAGCATAATGGAGAAGGAGATCTCCAAGGAGGGTCATTTGAGATAACATAAAAAAAAATCTGAATAACGAAGTTTATAATGTGAAGGCATTGACCAGCATGAACTTTTGTCCACAAGGAGCTTTTCTTGAATTTCCCACCAGAAATGGATGGTACCCTTCAACTCTATCCTTTCTGGCTAGGCTGTTACACAGAGCCTCGTTTATATTTATATTCTGTTGCTTATAAACTTGAGGAAATCTAACCATGTTTTCTATCAGTCTTCTCTCTTTTTCATCTATCTATCTTCTCCAAGAGGAACTCCTGCTTCAACAGACACACGGTGTTGGTGCCTCAGTTATACATATCAGGAACCTTCACAGATCACACAGAGAGGAACCAGCAGAACCCTCTCAGATCACACAGAGAGGAACCAGCAGAACCCTCTCAGATCACACAGAGAGGAACCACCAGAACCCTCTCAGACCACACAGAGAGGAACCACCAGAACCCTCTCAGAGAGAAGAAAATAAGACCTTATTTTGAAGACGTTTGTGTTCGTTAAGTTTGACTTAGTAGTGGAGTGGTGTAAGAGAAGTGTGTCGAAGGCCAGGCGTTCCGGATCATCTGTAGAGGTCTGGTGGTCTTCAGGGGGAGATTGATCAGGAGCAAGTTACAATCCTGTCTTGAGATGACGAATGACTGAAGTGTATTTGAGTGGCCTCAGGGGCGAAGTATTTAAACCTATTGGAGTTAAATGATCTGCTGGAGTCTGGTCTTTTTTTGTTTGTTAAATTAAATGAGAAACATTACATTATTATCATGTCTATCAGAATTATCTTCCATATTATCTGCAAGAGTTATGTGCTGAGGCAGCTTAAGGGAAACCAGGACATTTCCTGTTCCCCATGTTACACCAAAAACATGACTACACAAAACAGAGTCCTCTGGGTGGGAGTGAATGGAACTAAATGGCTAAACAGTTGCTGCAGTCTTTGGAATGCAGTATTACATTAAAATGTACCATATGTGTAATGACTCTTGCAGATACACTTGAAGACTGAACATTTGTCTTGTGTCTTATTGTTTATTATTCTTTACTAAGTGTCTTCTGTCCTGTCCTTCCTTTGCATTCCTGTGTTGTGTAAACTATTCTTTAATGTACTGTAGTATAATGTTTGTACTTGTCTGTACGTCTGCAGCTGTTTTGTGCTGAATGTAACAGCATGTTGTGGATGAACATGTTCTCCTAACAGTGGTGGCGATAAGAATAACGGTTTGACGTAAATGCGTGTGTGTGAGATGACTTTGTGCTACTCACGGTTTCTGGTTCTCGAAGCTCTTCAGCCGTCCCAGTTCTCCTGTGTAGACCTTGTTCATGTTCAGATCCTCGTGAACCTTCAGCTCATACTGACGGATGCTAAAGGAAAAGAAGACGATGTATGAGCTCCATATTCATGTGTGTATTCCAGACCACAATGTCTTAAAAGATAAACCAAGGCCAAACGATTCATGGTTGTTCATAAAAACTGCCACTTTTAACTAGTTTGTCCGTCAAATGCTTTGAATTTTAAGTAAAAGAGTTAAGTTTAACTTTTCAATATTTTTCAAAACGTAATTCAGTTTGATCAAAAGTGCATGGCAATGTTTTTGACTTCTATGAATGAATAGAATATGGCATAATTATGTATTTTTATTACAATAAAAAAGGTATTTGACAATGGAATTGCAATCTGCATAGGCCATTTTATATGTATATATAAATCAATTCCTTAAAATAGTTTTGTATAATGAATACATATTTAATTATACAATTTGAGCACATATGTGAAAGATGTAGACTGCAACAGGAAGGCATTATCAGATAAGTGTGCACATCTACATATCTCCTCATCTCTATGTATTTCTTTCTCTCTCTAAACACACACTTGCATCCTTCGATGACATTTCAGTTTAATAATTAAAATAAGAGTACTTTACTTGCCAGAATGATATCCCATTCTGTATCTGAGTATATAAGCTCAACAGCAGGTTTGACTACTCAAATGACTGCTTTAAAACAATACATTCATTAAAAAAAATGATACATTTAATATTTAAAGACCTCATATGGTATAAAATAGGAGCATTCAAAATTAAAGGTCATTTCAGGATTCCAGGAAACCCTGAAAACATTCACCTTCAGGTCTTCGCTGAAGGAACGTGACAAGCGTGAGAACTAAAAGGACTAGAGATATGGAGTGAAAGAAGCTTGGGATCAGCCTGTTCTGCACCCAGCTGCACTTTTGTTCAATTTAAAGCAAGGAATCTGTAGTGGCTCCACACATATTGTGAATGAATACTTGAGAGCAAAGGAGTTTCTGGCACAAATGTACAGACTGAGGACAGAGTAGCACAAAAAGGGACCATGAAAGAAACAGCACTCATAAGAGACAGAGGGGAAAAGGCCATGGCCAGAAGAAAGCAAAACAAATGGGACATGAGAATAAAAAAAAGAAGAAGAAGAAAAAAATCAAAGCATTACTGAAATCCTGTGGACACACTGGGGTCATACCTGGACTCTTCTCCAGTTGCCTCGACTCCAAAGTGCTCACACACAGCCGGCCAGAACTGCTCTCGCCACGACACAAAGTCCTCCTCAAGACTATGAAGAATCACAATGCGATGCTTTTAGGAGACATTTTAGACGTTTTTAGAAAACACTGACCAATAAAATGGGCTGCTCCTCAATGCTAGTGGTCTCGAAGGGTATAGGTGTAGTGAGAGTGATGGAGCTCCATCCAGAACCTGGGACACAGAACTGAACCTCCAACATCAGTACCCCGACATAATGTTGTGCCTGAATGCTATTAAATTACCACAGCAATGCTCCAAGAACTAGTGTAAAGCCTCCCCAAAACAGCCTGGTACTGCAGCAAAGAGGAGCAAAACCACCTTGTTAATATTCCTGATTTCAGAAGAAATGTTAGAGAAGCAGCAGCGCACTTACCTATGGACATGCAGGTTCTCTCAAATTGGAAGGAGAAAGGCTTACATTTTTTTTCTTGCTCATCATAAAATATTTATGCAATGTAAAGGGCAGCTAGCAATTTTAGATGGATCGATAGATAGATATAGACAGGCAGAGCCCTATTTATGAGCAGTTTAAAATTTTGTTATTGATGGATAGTAATTACATCATTACAAATTAAAAACATATGCTGAGATGCATGATGAGGATGAATATATGACGACTACTATAAGGGTCGACAGAGATGATAAAGTAAGATCAGTATAGTTCAGTATTACACTTGTGTTATGATCATTAATATCCATATTTAAAATAGTTGATTAACTCTGAGAGTAGTTTTTTGTAAAGTGTTAAATAAAGGGGTAATAAGGCTTTGAAGCAGTGACAATCTGTTATTTGGGGGTTATTTGGGAGCTGTGGTGCAGAAGTTGGACAATAATAAACACAATTAAGGAAGAGATTAAGATCACTAAACAGTCCGAATCCTTCACTCACTTGCCATCGTCGTCGCCCATGCCCAGGTCGAAGATCCTCGTGGCTCCCAGCTCTGACAGCCTTTTGTCCACATATTTGCCCATGGCGTTGTAATGCTCATATGTCTTATTGCCCAGTGCAAACACCTACACACACACACACACACACACACAGACAGATTTCAGTTCATTCTTACTGCAATGGTAACACTAGGTTTTACATGTTGGATCTGGTTTCTAATAGTTACTCTGGCTAACCTCTCAAATTCAGCAGTACCTGTTCTGCACTATAGTGTATTAGTATCTATACAATTCAATGAATTGTCTGGATGTTAAATTTGAATAATTAAAATGCTGTATTAAACTAAAAACAAACCATTTAGAAACTGTTATTTTAGGTGCATTATATTATACTCATTATCTGTGAACCATGTCAGTAAAATCTCAATAAAACTGAAAAGCAATATCAAAGTTCACAGATAGTGCTGAAGTATCGCCCAGCCCTCCAAACCAGTGAAACAGTCTGACAGGATTCATGGTTTCAGAATGTGGGTGCAGAAAAGCCCTAGCATGAAGTGGGAAGCTGCCAAAAGGCCTGCTCAGTTCTGCTGTTTGAGTTTAAGGACTGTTTAAGCTGAAATCTCTGCCGAAGCCCCAGCGCCTCAGAGCCCTGGCCAAAGCGCTTTGTAGTCCGACATCAATGAGCTCGGCTCCCCTCTGAATGCTAATCTGTTCTGTGGTGCACTTTCATCCGACACACAGCTGTTTCACTGCCAATCAGTACACAGGACAAAGCACCAGCTGTTTTATTACCGTGACACACAGCCTCCATTACAGACAGCAGCGGCACAAACTCGCCAAGAACACGTGTTGTTTGGCAGCATGCCAACCGTGAGCAAGGGTATAGGACCCGCTGTACTCAACTTCCCACATGCGGCCGGGTCACATGACGAGAAATCTTCAGATCTCCTCTCTGCTCACACAGGCATCAGCGAAATCTATAGATCTGCAAAGTCAGTGCAGGCGTCGACAGGAACAAACCAGAGCTCTCCATTTGACTGCATGTTCAGATAAGAACAATACAGTAGAACAGCACTGTATCTGGTCGGTGCCCCCCAAGCAGGAGAATGGGGTTTAATTCACACACACACCACGAAGAGTCCCCAGTCAAGACTCCCAACACTATGCTCAGCTGTGATCTGTGAAACGCAAGTTGCTTTGGATAAAACTGCCTGTCAAATGATGGAAACATAAGAATAGCACTCATACATGGAGGCTCAAGTATTTTGTATTATAAATATTTATATTTAAAATATATTAAGCTCATTGTTACACAAAACCAGAGCACCAAAATGCATTTTGGCTGTAGTCTTAATAGGTAAAATAGTTCCCCCTTTCATAAGGTTACATTCTGATTTAGATTTGAATCAATGACACTGTACAAATTTGCTTAGTCATTATAGTATTAACAGTAAAAGCTCTCCACATGACACCACTGTGCTTAGTCACTCAGGGTTTCACACATTCTGCAATGTTCTAAAGATGTTTCCCGTCAGCTCATTGAAGGCGCACACTAAACCAGGATTAAGGATTTCGCAACGCTGAAGTCTGACCCCACGGGCCCACTGTGCCGTCGCTGTGTCATTGTGTTGTATTTTAGCCGAAAACACAAGGTTACTGAGAGTCACTGGGGAGCTTCGGGCCAAATCCTGAACAGCCTGTCAGTTTACTACAACCCCAGATCTTACCAACAACACACAGCGGGGCTTTCTAACACTCAGTACAGGATCCTTTGATTACATTCAGCTCATGTCTGTGTTTTAACAGTAAAAGGTGCATTCTGATTCCCTTAATATGGCCTACTATATTAAAACGCCAACTCAGTACAAGAGTATCCCAAAGACAAATACACTTCACATTATTCCTGCCACTGAAATCCAGGAAAAAGCTTAAAATGATGAAAATCAAAATCGATCACATATTATTGTACACAGACTAGAGCTGGGCGGTACGACCAAAAAGGTTTATCACAGTATTTTTCCAAATGATACCCGTTTCACAGTATAGGACAGTATTTGAACTCCAGCAGCATGGATCTTTCATAAACAGTCATTGCACAGCAAAACAACTCCTTTCAAGGAAGTTCTGCCGTTTTTTTATGAATCACAAGACTTCAGACGTCATCCCAAGCCTTGTCTCGAGTTCCTGTGTCGGGAGGCAGGAGCTGAACCAGGGAGTGTGTATGGTTTGCCGTGTTCTATATTGGATTGGGGTACTGGATCAAGTACTCTCTGATCCAGGGCATCTGCTGTATAAAGTTATTCTTTTTGTGACTTGGCTAAAATATTGTTTTTCTTGAAGATCTAACTACTAAAGTGTTGAAGAAATATTATTCTTATTAAGGTTTCCTACATATTCAAATGTTATTCAAATGTTACGGGGTGGAGGTGGCTCAGCGGGTAGGATACTTGCCTCCAGACCAAGAGGTCATGGGTTCGAATCCTACCTTCATCAAAACCACCACTGGGTCCCTGAGCAAGACCCTTAACCCCAAGCTGCTCCAGGGAGACTGTCCCCTGTAGTTATAGAATGGAAGTCGCTTTGGATAAAAGCATCTGATAAATGCCATAAATGTAAATGTTATTCATGCATAAACACTATTCGGTCACATATGTGACCCGATCTGTCGTAAAGCTGTCTGCGTTCTATTTTTTGAGATACGGGCTGATTATGTTGAAAAACATTAAATATCGATTTTTCTTTTTTGGTCTTATATCAAAGAAAAGGTCTTTAAAATTTATCTCTCAAAGTTTCATCATAGAAATAATTGTGAAAATGTACTTAATTGGCTGTTTAGTCTGAGCTGCAGCTCTCAGATCTTACAGAAGAATGTCCAGAATAAGCGCCGTTTCCGCCTCTCCTCTGAAACGCCACAACCTCAGCTGTCCAAGTATGGGGTTAAACCGTCAATCCCTGATCTTTTTAAACCTATCAAAATGCTTAAATCATGTACACAAACTTTTCAGTGGCCAATAGGAAGCCCTGTTCACAGTCTAGTGCCTGCCCACCCCTCGACAGATTAGCAGTGTTCTGTGTAGCCTAATGCTAGCGGTTTTTCAGAAAATATCTCCTCTCAAAGATCGGGTTTAACATTTGTGTTTTGGGTCGACATTATCGAAGTTGTTTAGAGTGAAGTGTGTCGTGTTGTGTGATTGCTGTTTGGTATAATGTCATTGTCAAAATAATGTAAAATAGCTAAAGCTTAAACTCAGTGGACGTCTCCAGTCTGCGCTCTGCTGCTGCCAGCGAGACTGAATCCAGTCGGTCAGTGAGTTTTTTGGCTCTAGTGATGTGTCTTCAGTCTGATTTAATGTATTTCTCTAAGTATCTAAATGCCTGTAGTAAAATGCTGTTGTTGAATACTGGGAACATCTCTTTGAATGCTATGGATTGTTAAAGATATCAACAAAAAACTGAAAAGCTTTAAATGCGATTTTCTCGTTTTTTCAGTTGGAAAATGGTGCCGTGCTACCATAATTCAAACGATTGTAACTTGACAACTGATATCATTTTCAAGCTTCTTTTCTCATCTTTTTAATGATCCCAAAACCTCAATTTTGAATTTTGGGTCACTGTGACTAATTTTGCCAGATCAGGTCATGCATGTTAGCGAGTTCGAGCACACATGTGACCATTGTAATCATTAACTGTGTATTTTGTTCTTATTAGTGCTGGGCCGTTATCGGCATTAACGTGCTGCATTAATTATCAGGCGATAAAAAAAAAATCGCCGTTAATCTATTCACAAAGTTGGGTTGGGAGCTGGGTCTATACTACGCAAGCTATGATGACTTTCACCTTGATATTTTAGCGCGGATTTACTCTGTCTCTGTGTGTCTCTGGTTCGTGACATTTCCAGATCGCGCCCGTTTTAAATCTGTCTCGCTCTCTCTGTCGCTCTCTGTTGCTCTCTCTGTGCTTCTCGCTTGTTCGTGACTTTCTCTTTCTCTGTCTCTCTCTCGCGCACCCTCTCTCTGTCTCTTTCTCTCGTTCGTGACTTTTCCGGGGCGTGCGGATCGTCTCTCTCTCGGTCTCTTTCTCTCTCTCTCTCTCTTTTACTCTCTCTCCCTTACTTTCTCTCGGTCTCTCTCTCTTGCTCCTGACTTATCCGTATTTAAACCTCGGGTTTATATTGACATTTTCTTTAAGGGTAATGTATTAAACTGAGTTCGAAATGAAATTAAAGTGATCTGGGAGAACATTTGGAGGCATATTTATGGTTTACACTATAAAAACAGGCATTGGGGTCTTTTTATTAGCCTACTGTTTGACATTAGACTGATTGCAGTCTCTGTTTTGACAATTAACCATAAACAAGGATGTCACATCATTGCCTTAGGGACCAGATATAAACTGCTTGTTAAGTCTCAGAACTTTGAACAACTCCTCTGTTAGACATTTCTCTAACTGCTGTGATTTTTGTTCAGTTGCCGCAAGAAATAAATCAATTTTTTTTTACTTTATTACGTCTGGTGGTGAGTTTCCTTTTATTAGTGTTTATTAAAGACCCTTTTTGGGGAAAATGTATTTAACATAAAGGCTAAACACAGACATGTTTCTTTGTAACGCGGAGATAAAAACGTTCTTTTGGGATTATTTAGCCCTAGTCTTTTTTTCCCCATTTGATCCCGTTGATGTACAGAATCATACACATATCGTCAGACTCTGATGACCTCGAACTCAACAGCATGTATATTAATCTTATATTAAGCCCCATTATCCACACGCTGTTTATCTGACATGTTGTGACTTTCACACTGAGCTTCAGGGCTCAATTCAAAAATTCCATCCCCTAGTGGTGCACAGTTGGACTCGGGCGCGGTTCACATGTAATGTGAGAGCTAACCGTGCTGGAGCACGGATCAGAACGCGTGATGTCACAATTTTGCGACGCTCCAAAACCGACAGACCTGTTTAGCAACAGGCTGTGAGGGGGCTGTGGACCACCGTGGACCAAACGACTCAAAATTACTATCAACAAAGTCACCAGAGCGATGGACTCCACTGCGTTCAGCGAGAGAGCGCCGCTCTTCCTGTTTATCCTGAAACCATAGCACCATAATGACGTAAGCGTGCTCCGGCACGAACGCAGAAATCTAATGTGAGTGTGGGCCAGAGGGGGAGTGGAGAGGGGGGACAATCGTACTCGGGCCGGGTTCAGGGCAAACGTGCCTAGTGTAAGTACACCCCAAGTGTTCAAAACTTCCTCAGTAACAAGGACACCAGGCAGTTATAAGCTGAGACACTTGCCGTATAATTAAGTCTGTCCATGTCTGCATCGCCCTCCTGTAACCAGTCGTAAAAGTCCTGGGCGTTATCTGTAGGGTCTCCCTCTCCGTAAGTGGCCATGCAGAAAATAGCCAAGGAGTTTTCAATTTCTTTCATACGTGAAAGTTCACTCTGAAAAAGAACAATAATAAAAAAAAAATGATTAGAACCTTCATATATGATGTTCCAAATCCAAATAATGACAAGAAATGGTAGACATTTGTTTTTAACACCAATATTTGATGCACAATTCATGTATATACTACAGAACTACCGAAATAAACGTTATGGTTCTCTGTTATGGATACAGATTTAGCCCCAGTTTCCAGATTTTATGCGATTATGCATCAGTTAGGACTATAATATTAGTGCAACCTTATTATTACAGCTTTTTCACTGAAAGAGTGATTCTGTAGTGAGGTGTTTACCATGTCGTATTCCTCTGGATCAGCTGCCATGCCCTTCATGCCATAGCGCTGGCTGTCTTTAGAGAGCCTGTTGGCAAACTCTTCAGCGGTTCCTGTTTGTGATCCATAAAACACCACAATGTTCTTGCCCTGATTATAAAAAGAGAAAAGGTTACTATAGGCTACAACCTTTCTTAATTCAGACAAAATCACACAAATGCAGTGTTCGTGCGGCTCAGTCTTCATACAGAACACAGACACAACTACACATCACAAGAGACAAAACAGCGAGTTGTGTATAAATAAAGCAATGTGAACACGCATGCTTACCGTTTTCTTCATCTTTTCAATGAAACTGGTTTCCCTTGCAGCTGGGGCTCTAAAGAAAGAGATGGAGATCAATATATTGTTCAAACAAATAGGGTTATTACTTTTACAAACAATACTAAGGACGAAAACAACAGCAGTCTGCAGATTGTCTAAAGATGACACACACAAAGCATCAAAAAACATGATGCTTAAAGCAATTTAAAAACGTTACTTGAAAAGACCTTCAATACCAAGTTATTTATATAGTTATCCTGTTATGATGACAGATTGTTTGGACTATAATCACATTGTGATATTCTCCAAAGAGTTCAGGATATCAGACAGGCGTGTGATGGTACACAGAAATCGCGTCACACTAAGGTTTGGGCATTGCAATTTGATACAGTGGGTAAGAAGAGAAGCAAAAGGGTGAAAAAACTCAAAAAAACAAGCAGCCTGGTTTCTATTCATTGATTAGAACACACACACACGCACACGCGCTAATCAAATTTTATGCAGGGCTGATCAAGGTAACAGGTCACATTCAGATGAGAACTGATATGCATCTCAGTCATACAAGGCAAAAAATAAAACATTAGAAGCAGCGTTTCAGTTTGAAGGACAGCAGGCACAGGTAGACGGAAACTTTGGGGAAAAAAAACTATTTTAGAAGCAGGCAAGCCTTGACAAAGGAACCCATGCAGAGGAGACTGCGGTCTGTAATTAGTCTAGAAAATGGTCAATAAGTGATCAATAAACTTCAGCACAGCCATGTTTTCTACAGCAGTAAATCTCCAACCCTATAAACACCAGTGAATCTTCATAATGATCAGGACTCACTCAGCGAGACACACAATTAGTCTGAGGCAGCATTATGAGGATTCCTGATTATGATGCAGTGAAAATTGCATTACTACTTTATTACTAAACACAACACACCCAGAGCCCGAAACTAAAAACTCCCAGCAAGGGCTCAAGTGTAACGCAAGGGACGTTTCTGCATTACAAATGTCTCCAGGCTCACAGCCAACTGTTTGAATAGTGATTCAGCATGTTCAAACGCTGTTTTTATATTCAATTAAAACAGCAGGGACATAAGCATTACATAAGTATAACATGAGTATAACATAAGTATTAGCCTAGAAATCAGAAAAAATCTACTTTGAAAGTTACTTCTAATCATTTTGAGACTGAACAGAATGAAACCCCAAAAACTTTACACAATTTAAAAGGATTAAATATTTCTCCCTAGTCTGATTAGAGCAGTTTACCCCCACCCATTAAGCCCAGTAGCTTTAATGGGAAAAAATTAGGCTTTTGTTAAGATTACATGAAGACCTCGATTCATTAGAACACCCAGTAACACAAGGATTGGTTAGAGGCTCATTTGCATATCACAGCCTTCTGTGATATCAGTTTTAAAGAGGCTAATATTGCAATAACAATTAACATACAATAGCCCTAAAACCAACAAATCAACATTGTGTCTTAGAAAAATCTTATTTGATCTAATCTAAAGCTTTAAACTAAGTGTGTTTAAGGTGCAATCCGGGTTATTAACTCAATTTATCTGTCCTCACAAGTCTACACACCCTTGGCTGATAGAAAAGGAGTGCAAAAATGAAGGACCCCTGGCTAATCATTCAACTCGGGGTTCACAGTAAAAGCGAGAAGATACAAGGCAGTGTTCTGCACAGCGTGCATCATCTCTGTTTATCCAAAGCGATAGCAGCTCTGGATGAGGAACCGTCATGACTTTGCATACCAGCTCAGCCCCAGTTTCCTATGAACTTTGGAATACGCTCGTTGGGAACATTAACACTTGCCTTGGTTAATATAGCAGTTCTGCCTAAATAATGTTTACCTGTTACGTAACAGGTGTGAGCAGCATAACAAGATTTTATCTTGGTTGTGATATCGGTGCACTTTTCCAAGCACTGAACAAATTCATGTTTCATTAGAGAGAGATAGAGAGTCATTACTTTTCTTTCAAGGGTTTAATGCAGTGCAGAGCTTTAAACTGCACCTGTTCTGACTTATCAAACCTCAGAAAGATGAAATAAAGATAATAAATGAAGGTCCAGAAGGTGAAGATGAAATAATGTGACATGCATCATGAAAATACCAGTAAAATGCTGTAACATATTTAGACATGGTATGCATGCATAAACAGACCAAACAAGACAACACACAAACGCAGTATCAGACTGGTTGCTGAAAGGTAAGCAGCAGGTAAATGCCCCACCTGTCTGCGGCGGCCAGTCTGTCCTCTGGAAGAGAAAACACGCAACCCATGTCCTCAAAGTATCAGGAAGAACCTAACAGGATACAATCGTCCAACCACCGCAGGTCCAGAAGGTGAAAAAACGAGAATCACACATCACTGCGGCATTTGCGCGATGAGATGTATGACAGCTTCTTCCTCATGGCTAAAGAGAAAGAGTTTCCTGTAGTGGAACTGAAGGCTGAGAACTTCAGTCGGACGTGGTTTCTCCCCAGTACAGTAAAAATAAAAAGTCAGGAGTGAATCCTGAGCGCAAGTAAGCAGAACAAAGTGTCCTGAAACATGGATTTCAATCCAGAGGAGAAAAGAGAAGACGACAAGCCAAGGCTGGAGAACATCAGAGCTCACGAGCGACCGTCCAGAAATTGTTCCCTGCGTCACTGAAGACTGTGACGAAAGGAGCGCCTATACTTACTCACTCCCCTCACAAACCATCCACAGGCGCCGGCAACATCTGGCAACCACAACGGCCGCTATGGTGGGAAAGAAACCTAGACTGCTTAATGAAACATCCCATAAAAACCAGCAGCAGAGCTGCACGCTGGCTCAAATAAATACAGAATCGCTCGGGACCGAAGCCAAGGGGACCTCGGCAGATCCTGCCCCCTTCCAGCGTTCAAACACATGGAAAGGGGCGCACAAAGAAAAGCACGATGTCTGCGGTTCTGTAACCCTGGCAACAGTTGTAAGAATGACAATGTTGAGGGGAAGAATGACTGAATGTTTGGCGCCCGCCCCTCGCTCACGTTAACCCGCGCTGCCCGTTTGAGCGTCGGAGGGACTCAGGCTGCCATGGCAACCTCATCTGTCATAAAAGGCCTCTGTAGTGACAGACCAGGCCCCGCGCCATTCGGCGAATCAGCCAGAGCACATTAGAGATGGTCTCGGCCGGAGAAAGGAGGGTGGGAGGAGAAAAAAAAACAGAAGGCCGGAAAGAATGGAGGGCTTGTCTCTCGGCTCAACTTTCCACCTCGAGAGAAAGAGCTGGCTGGCCTTTTACTCTCACACTCTGCGGAGAACGGGGTGGAAAAAAAAACAAGGTTTTGGGACGCATCTAAAAGGGGGGAGATGGGGGGTGGGGGGTGTTGGGCAGGCTCAATACAAGATGCACTCTCTTTCACGAACACAGTTCAGGAACAGGAACGGAAACAGTATGGGGGCAGGGACTGAACCCCAGGCACAAACCACAGCTCTCACTCAACCCATTCCAAACAGGCCCAGGAGAATCTGTGGGTTTACTTTACTGCAAACTCAGTGCAGAGTAAAAAAAGATCATCTCCTCGAGAGAAAGAGAGGAAACCGAGAGGGACTCATCTTAGGGTCAGGCATGCTTTCTGAAGCTGGTCATGTCTGCAACTCTGCGTGCGTTTTCACATGTGGTCAATGGTCTCCCATTAAACATAGAGGAAGGAGAGAGGGAGAGAGGGAGAGAGGGAGAGAGAGAGAGAGAGAGAGAGAGAGAGAGAGAGAGAGAGAGAGAGAGAGAGAGAGAGAGAGAGAGAGAGAGAATGATAATGCTGAGTGAAAAGTATAGTTAAACAACTTTTATTGTTGACCTGTATGATTTTTTTCATAATAGTTTGATGTAGTTTGTAAACAATGTTTGTAAACTGTAAAAAAAGATTTTTTTTAAAAATCCCCTCCACCCCAAATTCAGTTGATGTGACATCACAAAACATTTTTACATATCCTCTTATTCAGTCCACTACAGTTTAGCCCCACTGAAGTTGCAAGAGTCTTAACATAATCAAACAAATGAAAACAACTTATTTGTTTTAGCTTGCATAAAAAAACAAAAACACTAGAACAAAGATTGTTTTAAAAAATGTATTTTTTCTTTTACTAATTCGGAAATCTTGAGTTGGTTGGAAGAATCCAGGTTTGGTTCTCAAACATAAAACACATTAACTAATACATTCACTATTTAAAAAAAATAATTAAAAACTAAAAAACCCAGAACATCCGTACCGAAACCTTGACATGAGCGGAGAGGCCAAAAAGTAAATCTCTCTTGTGGCTCATTTTACACAACCAGGCTGACAGGAGAACCCTGGCGCAAATTCTTTAGAAATCAGAGATTTCCTCTTTCAGAGACAGTTGAAGTTCTTTCAAAATGGAAAAGATTGCGTGAGTAAATGTTCTTTAAAGCGAGTGGGCTATTTGTAGAGGAGGAATCCTAAGACCTGAATGGACATTGACCTTCCTAACGCCTCCTTTAGTGGGTGTGGACGACAGCAATCAGTGAAAACGTGAGGTTATTATTTTTTTTTTTTAACCAAGGTAAAGTGCACCAGCGGTGGTCACTGGATCCAACTTGGTTCAGCAAAGAGCTCGGTCAGGGTCTGTGACCTTTTGTTCTCTCTCAACACCAATCGATAGCGTAGTTGGAAATGTTCTGACATGGACCTACGTGAAACTATTTCTCAATAAACTCAAATTTAGGACATATTCTAGATCATAAAAGAACCCCAACCATAAAATAGCACAGGTCAAAATCAACAGAGATACGTTTCTGTGTGTTCTGTAGTGTTTTTCATGCTGATCTCAGATCTGTGTGTAGTGTCTCCTGCAGGTACAGTGTTTGTGATGAA
>JBBPDC010000039.1:25206183-25218403 GCA_037974485.1 Hemigrammopetersius urotaenia | reverse complement strand
ATTAAATAAGATGGGATTCAGCTGATCACTGATCAGTCCCTCATAAAGCAGAACCAGGGGTTTGTGGAGGAGTTTAATAGACACTGGACTGGAATGGGTTCACTCTCATAGAGATGCTGATTTAAAAAGAATTGCAGGGGTCTCCTAGTTTTTCCAGAGCTGAGTATGAAAGTGGCTCAGGTCTGTTTCATATGTTTTCAGAAAATCACATCAGTTTGTTCTTACCTTTTAATGGTTCTAGAGATTAAATTCTATGTATATTTTTCATATTAGTCTCACTGAGACATTAGTGTCTCACGCTCAATGTGTGAGAGTTGGCTACCCTGTTATCTACATGTACAACAAAAAAACAACATATTAATTTGCAGAAAGGTGCATATTGTGTAACAAAGAACCATCAGCCGAGTTCTAAAAATTGAAGCTACATGAACATAAAATTACCACCAAAATCAGGTTGTAGAAGAAACACTACAGAATGAAATGAAAAAAATTGTTGTTGCCCGGTGATATCAAATAATTCTTATAATAATGATGACATGGGAAGTCAACTCTGATCTCATTTCTCCCTTCCAGGCTCTGGAGGTCATCCGGCAGCTGAAGGAGTCGATTCAGATTCAGAGAGCTCACATGCGGCTGCGCTTTATCCTGCCGGCCAAAGAGGGGAAGAGGCTTAAAGAGAAGCTCAAAACACTAATAAAGGTGGTGGAGAGTGAAGACTTCGATGATCAGCTGGAGATGGTGAGTGTAGAGATGTCCTAATGGTGTGTGTGTGTGGATTTTCATTGCACATACACTCCCACACACTTCTGGCTGGATGTTTTTTAATATTTTGAGACGTTCCGATGATCTACAGGAGAACTGACACATGAACAAACATGAACAAGAATATTTTAAATTATCAACAGGTTTCAGCCTCTAGTCACTGTTGGGTCAAAACCTTCTTTTTTTTTTTACAGACAATTGTATCGAAGATCATTTAAAATCCATTTGTCATTTACAATGTGTCATGGTGTCATGAACTGTCAATCAAAATCTCATTAGCAGAGCTCTAGAAGCCTTTTTCTTCTCCTGTAAAATTTCCCTGGCGATGAGATGTTTTGACTGTAACTGTATGTTTTCTCCAGGCGGCTCCTACAGAAGCTGACAAGAGTGTGCAGAACTACATCATTTGATTAGGGCTGCACAATATATCGTTTGTTAATTGTTATTGCGATATCAGGCTCTGCAAAACTGATACTACCATTCTTGCAATATGCAAATTAGCCTCTAGTTTCTGATATGATGACCAATTACAGCTCCAGGTGAGTTGCTGAGTTGGGGTGGAGGTAGCTCAGTGGGTAGGATACTTGCCTCCGGACCATGAGGTCATGGTTTCACATCCTATCTTCAGCACCACCACCCTGAGCAAGACCCTTAACCCCAAGTTGCTCCAGGAAAACTGCCCCCTGTAGTTAGGGAATGGAAGTCGCTTTGGATAAAAGCATCTGATAAATGCCATAAATGTAAATGTTCGGAGGAATTGAGGTCTTCATGTAATCCGACAAAGTCCCATCGTAGGGACTGATTGGCTAAGGCATTTTAAAGGCCCCATATTTATACATTTATTCCCTTGGTTTGTGCAGATTTGTGAACCACAAACCATAACTCATTCCTATATGGCCTTTTTCTGACCTCCTCGAATGAATGCTTCAGCATTTTTAATTAAAAAAAAGTGATATGGGCACTTCAATATATTGAAAGATGATGCAGTTGCAATATATAGCAAGTAAATTGCAGTACTCAGATTTCGTCTATGTCATGCAGCGCTGTTGTTGATGGTTTTCATGGTTTCTAGATTCTTCTGAATTCTTTCATATTTATCTAAAATGGTTCAAATAAGAAAACCCAGGCGTGTGTGTGTGTGTGTGTCAGTAATGTTTGGGCTCGAATGCTGAACAGTGTGTGATTTAAAGTTCACCCCCTCGTCTCTCAGGTGTGTTTGATTGATCCGGGCTGCTTCCGGGAGATTGATGAACTGATTCGCTGCGAGACGAAAGGAAAAGGTTCGGTGGAGGTGCTGAACCTGAAGGATGTGGAAGAAGGGGACGAGAAGCTGGAGTAGTCCGAGTCCCCCCACCCCACCCCACCCCACCCCACCCCTGCACACCTACACACCTTTCCCAACCGCACTAAAACACACACTTTTCTTTTATACTGAGGCTGTTTTAGTCCATATATTAAATTCTATGCAGGTTTAATGAGGCCTCTGGCAGCGTTTGGCTAAAGCTGGTTTGTGCAGTAGTTATGAGCTTGACTGGAGTGGGCTTGTGGACCAGAGTTGTTGATGATTATTATTATAATATTATAAGAATTATAACATTATTAGCCTTATTAATATAATTTACGTGTGCCACTGCTTCCGCTGCTGCCTGAGGCTTCACTAAATCTGTGCTAAAGCTTTATTAAATCTTCCTGAGGGTTTCAGCCGAAGTGGCCGTGAAGCCAGCAAGTAATCCGCCTGAAATCTCAAATAAGGGGTTTGTTTTCTGTGAAAATTAAGGTAATTTCTGTGCTCAGGCAGTAAATTAATCTATAAAATAAATACAAGCACACTATTAACTTTCATAATGTAACAAAGAAAGGGATTACCCTCGAGCAGGCGTCCGTACGGACGAGTACCAGCTTGCCTTTCCCAAGTGTGTATCCAGTACATGCCTTTTAACAGTGCAGCTTGTGCTACTGAGGTAAAGTCCCAAATCTGGTTATTTACAGAAGGTGCAAATAAAACATGAACGATGTTTCACTTCTCGTCTCACTTTTGTGCAAAAAAAAATGCAGCTTGCTTTAACTGGGCTAAAAATATATATTTTTTTGGATTATCTACAGCCTTCAGTAATAGTCTGGACTGCAGGTATGTAGGATAGAGGTAATGAATGTTGACTTGGTTTCAGTTTCATGTAATATAACATTCAGTACATTGTACTTTGGCCCAGTTTAGTTGTTTAAAATGGTTATATTGTAGCGACTCAGATTTCGTTACCTTGGAGGTGAAGGGAACCAGACGTGTTTTTTTTTTCCCACTATCGACCTCCGGTGGAGCTCCACATGCGTTTTTATGGATATTGATAATGGTAAAAAAAAAAAAATAGTAAATCTGAACTTTGGCGACAACACCCTATATGTATTCTTCCACCATGAAGGGGTTTAGATTTAGAACCAATAGCTTCTTTTAATTCTGATAAAACATCATCAGGTGGCACAATCCTAAATCAGCGAAGTTCTCAAGAATGTTACGTTTCAGACCGAACCCACTTCTGAACCTCTTTGTTTACGTCTTTAACGCCTGGTCATGGAGGAATTTGGGAAGAAATGGGACCCCCCCCCCCCTTTTAAAGCTACAGGCGTGCTTCACCCAGGGTGCTCATTTAAACAGTTCTGAAAGCTTTTAAGCAGTTTTAGATGGGGCTGGTAGTTCGTCTGTAGGGACTTTCGTTGAATGCAGCGCTGTGTATGGTGAACAATGGGTCGGCTGCCTCAGAACCTGCTGCCTCAGAACCTGCTACCCGTTCGGGCTCTCTCTGTTCCTGTGAGGTTGATTTGCAGCAGAAGATACTCAAAACTCCTCCCCCGACCAGAAGCAACACCACTCCTGTCCATCCCGAGTACAAAGCCGGCCCCCAGTCCTGGGTCAGGTGGATGTCCACGTCCAGATCGCTGTGGGTGACATGCGTGGTCCAGGCAATGACTACCAGCAGCAGCAGCCCCGATAAAACAAAGACCACCCCGGATGCTGCTTTGATCTGCAAACGCTGAGGGAACTTAATAAGGCCTACCAGATAGCCCACCGCTGGGAAGACCCCCGTCCCGATGGAGGCGACGAGGAGGACCTTCCAGGAACGGAAGCTGCCGGTGAGGGACAGCAGAGACATGTAGAAGTTGCAGTGAAGGTTCGCTTTGCTGAGCTCCTGCCAGTTGAGCCAGACGCCGTCCCAGTACAGGGGCAGGGAGTCCGTGTTGTTATCCACGGTTCCGCTCACATTCCACACGGGCAGGAACCTGGTGAGAACGGCGCAGAGCCAGCCTACGCCGGCCAGCCCAAAGCCGGCCAGCTCGACCCACCTAGCCATGCTCCGCTTCACTGAGGAACGAGCTGCTGTGGAGCCGCGGGGCGAAGAACCAGCTGTTCTTGATTCCGGTTATGGGCGTGGAGTCGAAGACTCAGGGGATCTGTTTTTTTTCTCTCTTTTATTCCATGGTTTCCAACAGACCAGATTTGCTTTCAGTCTTGTTTTTTTCTCTCCGGAGGCCAAGACAATGATGTCACTGTGTCCCTCCTCTGTTGTCCTGCGAGGGGGACACAATGACAGCCTTGAAAGTGGACACGCAACCAAGTATGAAAAATGTAACCAAATTTTATTCAAATAGGAAACAGTGTTAAAACACGCAACACGGCTGGAGAGTGTTATTACAGAGCACAAACTATTAACAACACACATCTGCATGGAGTAAAAGGATTCTTCCCATACTTTGTTTGAAACGTAATGCACATTTAACAACCAGTACTGTGCAAAAGTCTTGAGCCACTCCTCATTTCTTTATTTTTTTGGCTTGTTGGTGCAAAAATCACATTTTGAGACTGTCTTGTTGAGTAGATTAAAAGAAAGAAACAGGAACAAATGTTTTAATGCAACAGGCTGGAACTGGTCAGGTTCAGGGACTGGATTGAAAGTCCTTCAGGAAGCCTGGAGACCTGCTCCTCAAGACCACATAAAAATACCAGATATTCTGGCTCTTTAGAAGCAAGATGGATAGAAATGAGAGTTGGATCCAGACTTTTGCACACTCCTATACAACAAATTCTCAATTATTTCCATTAAACGGCCTGAATGACTACTAAAGAGCACGAAAATCTCTAATCTCTCATGTTTCGTCTTGGTTACTGTACATGACAGGACACTGATATCTCTCATAAGACCACTGGGCAGTTAAGGTCTGTCACGCGACACACAAAAAAGGTCCTTTGTGTCCCGTTTATAGCAGTGGTTCGGCCTAGACTCAACCCCCACATCCCAAATGCAGTCATCAGCCAAGACTAGGGACAGTAGGAGTAGGGTCGGGATTGTACTGATGCAGATAACAATGCTGCTTATTGATACAGACACTAATCCATACTCCTATTGATTCCTGGTGCTGAAAATAAAGTCGTCACAGGAAAAGATTCAGTGGTCCTTCGGGGAGCCTGGAGAACTGTTGCTCAAAACTTAAAAAAGACAAGAAAGCTATTTAAAAGCAAAATATGAAGAAAGAGGGGTGGTTCAAGACTTTTGCACAGCACTGTATGGCTCTGTTATGGTTCCCTATGGAGGAACTTTCAAAACTACAGTGAAAGTCCTTAACACATCCAGCATGCCCCATTCATTCTTTTCCACTTTCGTCTGAGGTTAAAGGGCTCATATTTTGTTTTCTAAATAAGAGGTTTATTTGGTTTACATAAGCGTCCTTACTGTAATAAAAAGGGATGTGCTGATACGATACTCTGTATTGGTCCAATGCAGGGTAAAATCACCAGATCAGATATCAGAAAAGTCCGATCATGTAAACAGAGAGAGACACAACTGAGGACATCAAACGGCTCCCTGCTCCCTTCATAGTGCACTTAAAATACAGACTTCCGCTCGCAAACGGTTTCAAACACGGCTAACAAAGAGCCACAGGAGATTCGGTCATGCGTGCAGAACTCCATTATGGACATACTGTGCACTGGATGGGTGTGTAGAAACTTGGATACTGCCCCCAAAAGGGAAAAGGAAGCCATTGTGGTTTCAAACAGATTACACCATTACATTTTCTAGTGTTTCTTATACAATCTCAGCTCTGATTTCGGTGGTAATGTTTATTTTCATGTAGCTTCAAGGGTGTCCAGCACAGTTCGATGGTTCTCCTCAAACACATTCACTAAACCTGACCTTTAAATGATGAGATGAACCAGGTGTTTCTGAGCAGGGAAGTCACCAGAACGTCCTGGACCACGGCCCTCCAGGACCGGAGTTCCCCTGGTTTAATTAAAAATGTAATTTTTAGAAAAAACTCGACTGACATGGTCTTTTGTTCGACTGATTTTCCATAATAATGTGTTGTTTCTTTGTTGCACCTGTAGATAACAGGGTTGCCCAACTGAGACACAAGTATCAGTGAGACTAATATGAAAATAACAGTAGTATTTACTACCTGTTTACAACCTTATAATGAAAAATATACATATATTATATCTCTAGAACCACTGAAGGGAGGAAAAAACTGAAGTGATTTTCTGAATCAGCAAAACTTGACTAAGAAACATCCAAAATTGCAATGAAACAGACCTTTCATAAAAACCACATCAGTTTTTTTTCTGCCTTCAGTGGTTTTGGAGATAAATTATACGTATATTTTCAGGAGGGAAAAAGACGGGGTCGGATTGTTGTGGCAGATACTCGTGGCTGTGGTATCGGGATTCGATGTGACAAAGTGGGATCGTGCGACCTCTAGTTACTGCGACCTCTAGTTACTTTTTAGAGACTCAATACTAAACATAGTTCATCGCCCTGATCGCGCCTCAGACGTAGTTCTTGAAGGCGAAACTGCTCTGGGTGGCTGGCTTTGCTGAGCTGTATCTGGACGAGTGCTTGGCCCTCTCTGGGGGGCAGCTGGTACAGAGAACCGCGCCTCCGACAAAGAGGAACCCCGCTGTCACCCAGCCCACATAGATAGCGGCCCCCATCTCCCTCTTCAGGGCCTCGTGCACTATGGGGTTGTGGAAGTCTCTGATGATGGAGTCGGCTGTCCAGGACACTGGGACCACGGTGGTGAGGCCCGCCAGCATGAAGGTCACTCCAGAGGTCACCACGATGCGGCCCTTGGCCCGCGGGTTGCTCAGGCAGTTGGTGCAGTCCGCCCCGAGCAGGAAGATGATGAAGGCCAGGCAGGCGAGCGCCATGGTGGTCACCACCAGGCCGCGGGAGGCCTGCAACGAGGGGTCCAGGTCCAGCAGGGCATCGTACAGCTTGCATTGCATCTGGCCCGTGCGCTCGTAAACGCAGGTCATCCACAGGCCCTCCCAGAAGACCTGCGCCACCACGATGTTCGTGCCGATGAAGGCAGTGACCTTCCACATGGGCAGCGCGCAGATGATGATGGCCCCGGCCAGGCCGATCATGGACAGGGTGATTCCCAGGTTCTGCAAAGCCATGGAGCCAGTCTGGGCAAGGAACAAAGGTGACAGGGGTGAGGGAAACCTCTAAAATACATTTCAATAAAATTTCATTGTTGATATTCTCTCCTAAAAGGACCCATCTAGTGAAAAATCAATTTTCAAAAAATGTTTTTCCAAATGAGTTTGAGCTCACTGTTTATGTGATGTCACAAAAAAAGCAATCCATCTCCATATATCCACCTATTGAACCTGCTGCAGTTTAGCCCCGCCCATTTGCACTAAAGTCCTAAGGAGTTCTAAGGAGTGCTGCTTTTGGAATGAGGGGAACCAATCACTGTTACACTTGTTTGATTTAAAGACACATTAACCAAAGCTTATAATAAAGGATAAAGAGAGGTTGGAAAATGGCCTTTGAAGTTTGTGTTATTTTTAGTACATAAACCAACACAAATGTTGTGAAGAAGGCGTCAGGGAGCAATAAAATACGGAAACATCTTTAAACTGGAAATGAAAGCAAGAAAACTGTCTCTTGTGAGTTACAATGATCCACCACCAGATGGCAGAGATGAGTTAAACATGTTAGGTGTTGATCAGGAGTCCGGTTTTGGTTCTGGAACCCTTTAATCCAGCCTCCACTAAAGCTGGTAACTGGTCTGCACTGGTGAGTGGTGCCGGTTTTTACTTAAAGTGACTTTAAAACGAGGCCATGACAGTAATGCTTGTACATATGTTTTAGAATGCGGTGCATCCGTGGTAACAATCACTCTGAATCTGAAATATAGTATTTAAGAATATAGTAAGTTGTGCTTTAAAGGCCACAAACCAATCATGAAAAGATTCAAAGTTTCTTAGCATTATTAGCATTGTTAGCTAATCTCTTAATTTGTCCCTTATTGAGCCATTGCAGTTTACTTTCAGATTTAAATAAGTAAAAGCTAGATGCTCTAAATAAATACCCAAGTTTGCCTCTCTGTGAACGACCTGCATGGTGATAACTGATAATGAGCATTTCCTGGGGAGATAATTATTAATGTTCCCTGTTACCTTTCCTTAATGAATGCACATCTAACCCAACCTGCCTTTTCCTCTTTGATCCAGCTGGCAGGGATTTCGCTGTCGTTTCTTTATGCGCACTCAAAAGCCAGTCCACGGCATTTCGTGGGACGTAGACCGTGAAACATTGCTGTGAGTGCCTTTGTAAGTTCTGCCAGCTCTTTCTCCATTTGTTCATCAAAGACTTGACTGGCAAGTCCAGTTATTTTATATCCTTGGCTTTTTTTCTTTTCCATCAGTCTTTTTCTTCTCCATGTATCGTTTTAATGTCATCCTGCATATGTTCATTACATTTACATTTATGGCATTTAGCAGACACTTTTCATCCAAAGCGACTTCCATTCTCTAACTACAGGGGGCAGTCTCTCCCTGGAGCAACTTGGGGTTAAGGGTCTTCCTCAGGGAAGGTAGGATTTGAACCCTTGACCTCTTGGTCCGGAGGCAAGTATCCTACCCACTGAGCTCCCTCCACCCCTTCATCTGCCTCGCCACCCGACGATTCGACTCCACTGCTTTCACCGCTCTGTCCGTGTCCTCTAGAGGAGGGGAAGTCCTGCCTGTCTTCTTTTTATAACTCTAATTTGGGTCTAAAATGAAGAATGTCACATAGTTTTAGTGATAAAATGTAAGAATACAACGTATAATTGCAATAAAATAATATGTTTAAAATATTCATAGGCCACTGGCACAAATCATCTCAAACTTACCACTTTGGAAAAAATCCTGCTTGCTGTATAGACTCATAGTAAAGGTTTCAAAAGCCCCAAAACATGTGTGAACTGTCTATAACTCTTCAAACACTACAATGTAAAAAGCTATATCATAGAAATTTTACTTTGAAAGACAAAAAACATTTTTTTATAACTTAAATGTGCTCTCTTTTGTGCAAGATGAGTTCTATGATCCCCTACAAACAGGAGGCACCAATCACCCCCCTTTCCCCTACAGCAGTGTTTATGATATTTTATCCATCTGATTGATAGATTTGATATATCAATGAAATAATATTTAGGATACCAGCCAAGCGGTTCATTTTAATTGTGATGGTTCACTGGGAGCTTCCGATTCTTTTAAAGACTAGTTTAAAATCAAGATCTAAATAGTACATTTCTTGTCTATAAAAGTGTTTTCCGTGCCATGTGTAAAGCACGTCAGGACGGCCAGCATACTTTTGTCCCCGCGTAACCGGCCGGTCCAGATTCCTGAGCCAGAGATGCACATGACGAGTTGCCTTTTAGTGCCAGTGCTCTCTTTCATGTAAACATCATGAACTTCACACACGGCTCCTAAAAACTATTCTTTAGATAAGGAGACGCCCCCTCCAGTCTGAACTGTGTAAACAGCGTTGACCCTGTAGCAGGACACTCCCCTTTCAGAGTCCAATTATTTCCCCAAATCAAAAACAAGTTCATTATTTTACAGCTATAAAGTATTTGTTAGAAACCTGAGGCCGTTTCGCTGGCCTTAAGAGCGCTCATGGTTTGGCGTGGGCGTGCTGGACGTGTGTACTCGGGTGTTCCTGGGAAGACCGGTTTTATGTTGTGTGCTGACCTTAAAGGAGGAAACCTGAAAAGAAAAGAATGACTCGTGCCACAAAACCTCTTCACCTTTAATGCTTTGTACAAAGAGCGCTTTCCTCTGCACTTACATTGTAAAAACGTTCAAAATAGCATTCCCAGTTATTGCACAGGTATAGATATTTCTGATCAAGTCCCAGAAACTAGACAAAATAGCAAAATAAGGTCAAACGGAAAAGCATCTTTACAGCGGAGCACATTTATGAGTCCATATCTATCTGTACATTAGTGTATACTCTCCTATAAGAGTGTCCTTCATTTTAGATGTAGGTCTTGGAAATTGACGTGATGGACTTTGGCGCTGGTGGTACGTGGCTGGGGAGCGAAGTGTTCCTGCTCGATGGCCTGGATTTGTTCACCAGCTGGTACTTGAGTGATGGTGTTCGGTCGTCCTGCTGTGGACAGGAACTGCAGAGGAGTGCCCCTCCTATCACCAGCAGGATGCTGGCCCCCCAGCCAATGTAGATCGAAGCTCCCAGCTCGCGCTTTTGGGCGGCCACCAGCGCAGGGTTGTAGAATTCTTGGATGATGGTGCTGGCCGTCCAGGACACGGGGATCAGGCACAGGACGCCGGAGATGATCAGCACCACGCCGGTGGCAATGATGGCCCTCTTTTTGCAGTTTTCCCCTGCGATGAAATTGGTGCACTTTCCAGCAACAAAGGCCATGAGAAGCCCGACAATGCCCGCTATTATGGACACGACTATCAAGGCACGAGCGGCCTGAAGGTCCGAGCTGAGGGCCAGCATGGAGTCGTAGACCTTGCACTGCATCTGCCCCGTGCTCTGGACCACGCAGCTCATCCAGATGCCTTCCCAGAAGATCTGAGAGGTGACAATATTGGAGCCAACGAAGGCCGTCACCCTCCACGTGGGAAGTCCGCAGGCAAGGATCACCCCCACCCAGCCGATCAGGGCCAGAGCGCAGCCCAGCAACTGCAAGCCCAAGGATGCCATCGTCACATCAACTGTGTCCACAGCTCACGGGTAGACTGCCGCACCTCTCCAGCGCGAGAGCCATCTGAGGGAAGCGAATGTTTGTGAAAAGAGGTGTGTGCTGTTCTTCTTGAACAAGCCATCTGAAAGTATACCTGCCCTGCGGGATTCTTTGTACCTTGGACAATGAAGGCGGGGGTTTCATTCTGTAGCTCAGCTTACGAGCCTGTGGTTCAAACCTTCTGTGAAGAATCTCTGAAGGAATTACATTATTAAAATTAGTGCGCCTTCTTCGGTATCGGTTTCGCTTCGGTTCAGGCCGACAGAATCTCATAAACTTTACGTTTCATTTGCAAGATGGAGCAACAAGATCATGGACGTTAAGTTCTGTCAGCGGTTCCCAAATTTAGCCCAAGAGTGCCCTTCTCTGCTCCAAACACATCAAGTTCGAGTCAGGGGTCATAACTGCCCCTACACACAACATTTCACTCCTTGGCCGTGAAACCTGTGACCCATATGGCCTCTTTCCACACTGCACAGCTCGTTGTCCTATAATTTGGAATCTTGAGGCTCTTGTAGTTTAGGCACTACATCACTAACCCAACCTTGGGGGTGGTGTGGGGGAGTTCACGCATTACACTCTCCCACCAGTCTGTTTGATCTCCAAATTTCAAATTTTCATGAAAACACACAATAAGTGATGTGTAAAACTAAGTGATACTGTGGCCGCATCCAAATAGTGAGTAAAACCTCCTGTTCACCTCTCCTGACTGATCTGGTGGTCCAGGGTGAGGAGATCGAAAAACTGGCTTAATTCCACGACTAGATCTTTTTCTTCCAGAAAAACATCAACAAGAGCCATCCAGTCTGGAGTGTTCGTGCAGATTTGCAGCGAGAAAACATAGAAGAAAAATAAAAGAATATGAATATTAAAATATAAGTGTATATACTCTGCCTCTGGGTTTCCTGTTCTCTGACTGACTGTAGCTCATCGCTGCCAGCCATAGCATTTTCCGTACCACAGGGTTTGGAATCATGGACACATTCAGGTGTTTCGTCTGCTGGAGATCTCTTAGGTGTCTTGGACTCTGTTTAGTTCTGTACAGACCACAATACCAGTCAAAAAGGTTTGGACACACCTTCTCATTCCGTGTTTTTTCTTTTTATTATTTCCTATTTTGTACTTTAATATTGAAAACAAGCAAAATGATGAAGGAACACATGGAATTCTGCAGTAAACAGAGACAGAGTTAAAGAAACCAGACTCTGTTCTGTAATAAGGGAATGATGGACTGTTGTGCTTTACTGAGTTCAGTGGTTCTGGCCATAAAGTGCAGTAGAACCGTAGTGGAACAGGATCACTAACTGTGGACCAACCCGACCCTCACAGCTGATGATCCCAAACTGCACTAATGAACTCTTGAGGAAGAAACTCCTGTTAATTAAACTCCATTCCAGGCGATTCCTCATGAATCTGAGGGAGA
>JBBPDC010000039.1:25141050-25152000 GCA_037974485.1 Hemigrammopetersius urotaenia | reverse complement strand
AGTCTTACAGTCATTAGTTACAGAGACAGTCTTACAGTCGTTAGTTACAGAGACAGTCTTACAGTCGTTAGTTACAGCTACAGCGGTAGAAAGTGAGGGGGGGGGGGGTTGAGCCTGCAACTTTCTGGTCATCGGGTTCACAGGCAGGTCTTTTATCCACTAGGGTACTACCACCCAGGTAGGGGGGCAGGTTTGGGACGCAGGGGGGCAGGTCAGGGATGTGATGCAGGGCTGCTGTCACATTCTTCTTCAGTCTGACTGAATGTCTACAAGTCTGGAAGGATCTTAACAAAGTTCTCTGAGGGCTTCACTTTCTGCTCTGGACACTAAAAAGAACATCACTAACGTTCAGCTGCAGCCGAGAGACCTTCCTCCCCCAGGTTAAAGTGATTAAATGTTTCAGTCATTGCTGTCCTTTTCCTGCTTTGTGCTGAGAGTCAGGCTGCCTTAGCATTTCATCTCATTAAACTGGAGACTTCAGCGGCTATCCATCACAGCCAGTCTGCAGAACAGGGCGCTTTGACCACCCCGCTGAACCCCATCACTGCATGGGCTGGGCAATGTGAGGATAAATCTATTATCACTGGGATGAATTCCAATACGATCAACTCCTCTGAAAGTTTGACGGATAAAAACTTCTGTACATCAAACACATGCATGGATCTCATGGACCAAGCATAGAGAGTCTGTAAATGACGACAACTAGCAAAAATGAACTGCACAGCACAGCCAATCTCTGACAAATGAACTGATTAAAATCTGTTTTCTCAATTAAATAACTTTAAAACGATTTGAGGATTCTCCACAAGAGGGAGCTGCACTCAGTTTGATCATTTGAAAGGGAGGAAATCCACACCTGCAGGAACTTGTGCATATTTGCTGTATAAAGTTATAGGTTCATTACTTGGTCTATGCAGCCAACATGCCACCCCTCAGGTAATCCAGATCGCTTATAAAGTGAGTAGCTAAAAGCAACATTAAACATTTCTGACATTTTTTTAAATGTTGGCCTTAAAAATGACTGTAAAACGCATTTCTTTCCACTTTCAGATACCTGCAGTTACCCTGAGATATCTCACAACTCGCTTACAGTAAGAAGCCTTTTGCTCTTTATTCTGAATTGTAAATATATTCAGATACGTTTATTTTATACTTTGTGTGAATTCCTTTATATTGTAGACAGTAGTGTATATCTGTCCATTTATTCTATTATTCAAGAGTGATTCAAAGTTCCAGGTTTACTGCAGTTTCCTGGACTCTCGTCTTCGATGAGCCGTCTGTGTGTGTGTGTGTGTGTGTGTGTCAGTCATTGAACTCTTGTCAGTGATATTCAGCAACTATTTCCATTTGTCAGAATTCTATTCCATTACACACACACACACTCTCACAGTCACACATTGGCACTGACATTTACTCATCAAATCACAAGTTTGCCCACAATTTATAAACATCACACAGATCAGAGCACACACTTAACTGTGTGTGTGTGTGTGTCAACACAGGACCCCACTGTGTGAGCGCCAGACCTCACTGTGTGTTTGTACGTGTGTGTGTGTGTGTGTGGGACCTCACTGCGATGCACCAAAACACACTCCATGCATGTTTAAAGGGAAAAGAACTGGAGCTGCAATATTTATCACGAAGAAAGAAAGAAAGAAAGAAAGAAAGAAAGAATGAATGAAAGAAAGAAAGAAAGAAAGAAAGAAAGAAAGAAAGAAAGAAAGAAAGAAAGAAAGAGAATATGGACCATTAAGAAAGAGAGACCAAGACGTAATCAAAAAGAATAACATAGAGAAAGAAAAGTATGAGAATAAAAGAGTCATACACTACAACAAGAAAGAACGCAAGAATAAAAACAAATGTATAACAGAAAGAAAGAAAAGGAGGACTATAAACTGACTAAAGAACTGAAAAACAGTGACAGAAACAGTGCAGAAGTGAAGAGGGGGGAAAAGCCCACCCCTGTAATGAGGGGGGGGGGCTGCATCTTTGCTGCACCACCCTGGCCCCGCCCCCTCCCTCACTGGTCATTCAGCCCCACAAGACCCCGGGCCTAGTGCCCTCTCTGGCCCTGTCCCGGTTCGCCCCAGCCCGGAGAGCCCGGCCTGAGGGGGGGGGGGGGGGGTGCGGCTGAGTCTGAGCACCAACCTTCGTCCTCTCCCATGCGCTCGTCCTTCCAGGAGCAGCACAGCAGCATCAACCTCATCCACCCTCCGCCGGGAGCTCCACAGAGAGCCGACCGCAGATCCAGTGAGAACCGGGCTCTTATCCAGTCCGTGCCGCTCCCTCCGCCCTCCTGAGAGAGCCCCCCGGTCACACTGCGGTCTGAGCCGAGCGGGGGCCGAGTGTGCGGCGGGGCGGACTGGCCTCTCCCCTCCCGAGCACCGCCACCCTCATCCTCCGCTCCGATTGGTTGAAAATTCATTATTATTTATTATTAGACGCAGCACGCTGCTCTGATTGGACATTTCGGCCCCCTGTTGAGCTGCAATTGGTTAGTGATTCATTTTCATCCTAAGCCCGCCGTTTCGACCAATCACGGCATAGAGGGGCGGGGACTTGTCTGAATTCAGGTGGGTAAGGGTTGGCCAACGGGACACCGTGCCTAGAAAGAGCCTGTAATGCAGCGCATGCGCAGTAATCGTTCCATCCTCTCACACTTTATGTCCAGAAGGGAGTTTCATTAGTTGAAGTGCCACTAAATAATATTTCACGAGTTAGCCTCTTTCTCTTTCAGTCCAAAAGTGAAGACACCTGCTGTCACCCCACATTTGTTCAGACTGTATTACTTTACACATCATATTATATTACATCATATATTACATTACTTCATATTATACAGTACATCACATTACATCACGTTATACTAGATATTACATTATGTCACATAATATCACATCACATCATCTTATATTATTTTATTCTCTGTTGGATGCAATAATAAATGATGCTAAACAACCCAGTCTCTGTCTATAGGTTCAGGTCTTAGCTTTAGCCTGTATGCTAACTGTGAATTAACAAAACATGCCTCAACAGCGTAGCTGTGCTTGCTAACTCTTCTTTATTTGCTGTTGGTCACATTTAGCATTACAATATGTGAGAAATAATAAAACTAATAATAAAAAAACATAATTCACTTGTTTATTGTAGGACTAAACTGTGATGCAAGAAGTCAGACGGAGACGTGCGGTTTCTTAGAAACGTTTTTATTTTGTTTTCACTGAAGCAGTTAAAAAATCCGGGTTCTCCGGGGGGAACAACTCGAATGTGCGTCGTGGAAAAAGTGCAGTACCCCCACCCCTTTCTATTAAATAAGATGGAAATCCCACGGCACAATAAGACACTGTAAGACCTGGTCAGGCTCACGAGCAGTTCAGATACAGCACCAGGCGGGAGGAGCTCAGCTAAAGTGTCCATTTGATCTCGGAACAGTACGGTCTACCAGAAAAAAAACAGTCTGCTGAGGACGACTCAGGTAATATTGGATCGGTAATACATCGGCTAGTGAGGCTTACTAAGGAGAAGCTCGGTCAATTACATAAACCACACTTATACACATGTATAACACACATACACACACACACACACACACATATACACACATATACACACATATACACACACACAAACTCATCATCTGTCACACAGCTCACATCTTTCAAAAATCGTATACAGTATTACAAATTTCCACAGTGACTAAAATGCATAAGCTACTGAAGGCAAAAATAAAACAAAAAAAAACAAAAAAAGAACAATAGTTATTGTCATATCATGTGTACAAACTTGGTAATAATGTAGAAAAGTCAAGTTCGAATGGTGCAAACAGAACAACAACAACAAAGCAAGGTAACCTGCTGTTAAATGATCCGACATACTGTATGAATATGATATATAACGGCTAATTCGGATGGAAGCACCTAATCCCCAACTTCAGTGAACAACGTATGTATCTATTTGCTCTTTTTGTCAGGTTCATTATTAGCCCGCGCTGCTGTTTCTCATTTCTTACCACCCCCCAAGTGTCTTATATCAAAACTGCGCTGACGGGGGGGAATAAAAACAGCACCTGTTCTCTGGGACGGCCTTCAAATCTTCCATTTGTGATTAAATACAGTCGACATAATCAGAGCAGAGCAGCTCTTCATACCGAACGAAGTTGGCGAGAAGGACCGGGGGGGCGATGTGTGTTGGGCACGTGGGGTCACACTGTTGAGGTCTTGGGGTTTTGTGGCTAAATCAGGCCTGTCCATGAGGCATCAAGGTGGTTTTGGTCCATGCTGGGTTCTTAATGGCTCTTAGATGAGTGTGGAATCTGTTTCTGTACTCATTAGAACACGCCCTCGTCAACAGCACCATCATAACGGTGGGTTTGGTGTTGAGTCCACAGTGGAGGTGAATGGAACCAGACGTCTCCCTCACAGAAAGTTATTCCATGAAATGGTTATGGTTGCGCCACCTGACGCCTTCCAGAAGATTTCGGTGCTAAAATGAAACCCATTCATGCTGGAGAGGCACTGTGAGCCAAAGTAGTCTCAAAAATGTTACCGTCATCAACATCATCGATTTTTGTGTCGAAGGCATCTGGTTCAATTCAACTCCGATGCCGTTTATTAGCGCTAGCAATAAAATCAACATTTGGGCTTTAAATATCTCACTACTCCATCTGATAGAACTTCATTTTTATATCAAACTACTCCATGAGGGCGGATAGAACATTGCTCTGATAGTTAGCAAGCGAAAGGCTACGCCTCAAAAAGCCAAGGATAAAGAGAAACGACTGGCTCTAAAGCTTACAGCCATATATAAGAGCTATAGCTAAAGCCGCCAGCCAGACACAGCTAAATTGAGCAGAATTTCTCAAAAATGCTGCTTTTCAATTACTAACGGAGGCTAAACTAACCGAGGGCGAGTCAAAAAAAGTATTAAAACAGGACCACATACTCGAATGGAGCAGAATAGCATCAAAACCCCAACAGCAGTAAAGAGCCACAGCCCAGAATTAAAAAGACCAAAGAGGACCAGCAGTCCGACTGGAGCACAGTTGTGTATTCCTGCTGCAATTTCCCTTGTGTTGTGACTGAATGGGAATCCACAGAAGCAAATTCGGGGTAAAGACAGTCTAATGCAACATAAACAAACTCATTCTATGATACACTTTGGTCTACAAGGCCTCGCCACCGCCACGCGGAGACAAAAGTCATGGCTTTGGACCTCACATAGAGGGACGAAATCCGAGAAAAGACAGAGTTTCCCCAGAACACACAAGCGTGACGGCTAAAGAAGCTGGTTATTTGCCAGTTTGTCCAAATCTACAAGAAAAAACAGAAACCCGATGTAATATGCCCCATAAATGACTGCAATTCTTTGATCTACATCACATTAACACCTTCCCCTCTCTCTATGTGGGCCTTCTTTCGTAAAAAAATAAAACAAAAAAAAAATCCATATTTGTACATGGTGGGATTTCTTTGCATATCAAATGTACATTCTAGATCATGCAGTAGCACCATTGTTTCTTGAGGTCACTTCACATCTCAAGAGATCGTTCATTTTCTTCTCCTGCCGCAGTATTTGCCTTGGCAGCCCACGCCACCTGCGAACAAACGGCACAATTAGAACCCACACCGGTGAGTCGGTGACAGGATACACAGTAAAGGCCCTGACAGGACCCGTATTATTCATTTTTATTTTTATATTCACCCTGGGTTTCACTTCTTTGGTTTTATGTACCAAAACTAGTCAAAATGTATTTTGACATGACCATGTTCCAGCCTCTCAGCACCCCTAAAAATTAAACTAAAATTAAACTTAAAGCTAATTGACACAAAATGGCCTGGTATGTGGACACCCTTACTAATGACTGAGTTAAGATTTTTAATACTCCTTTTCCACTACACTGCTTCTGGTGCCAGGAGCCGGTTCTGGTGCCCGGCCGGTACTGAACTGAGAACCGGCCCGTATTTACACTGGACAGGAGCTCAGCCGGAGCCGCATGTGAATACGGGACAGGCCACGCCCACTAAACAGAAACAAACATGGCCAAACTCAGTTCCTGCTGGTTATTCTCCAAACATTGAGGATTTATTTCAGTGTCCAAATGCAGATTATTCAGTGGGTTATTACCGTTGAAAGAGATCAACATAGACAATGATTACGTGCAAGACTCCACCCATCGCTTGTGATGTCACGGGTTCTCGCTACGAGACCAGAAAAGTTTAGGGGCCAGTTCTGTGCTTGTTTTAGGGCACTGGCACCAAATTTTTTTTCTGTGGAAAAGCGCGGCACTGGTTCCAAAACCAGTGCAGTGGAAAAGGGGTATAATAGGTGTGTGAAACAAAGGGCACGCAGTCCTGCAGTGTCCGCAGATAATCACTGGCAGTAGAATGGGTCGTACTGAAGAGCTTAGGGACTTTAAACGTGGCATTTTCATTGGATACCACAGGCCAATTTAGGAAATGTCTAGTCTGTTAAAGCTGCCCTGGCCAACTGTAAGTGCCATCTATCATTATGAAATAGACATGCCAAAGCTGTCCCAGGCTTCAGAAGCAAGAAGTGTGCATTAGGAGTTCTGTGGTTTGGTTTCCATGGCCAGGCGGTTACACACAAGCCTACAATCCATACAGAAATGTGTAAAACACATCGGCACTGGACCCTGGAGCAGTGGAAATGTGTTCTCTGCAGTGATGAATCACTGTCTGGCAGTCTGATGGACCAATATGGGATTAGGAGACATCAGGGTTAGGGTTAGGGTTATTCCTACCAGAATAGACAGAGCCAATAATAAAGTTTGGTGGAGGAGGAATAATGGGCTGGAGCTATTAAAGGGTTTAGGCAACTTAGATCCAGTGTAGGGTGAGGTTAATGCTGCATATAAATACATTTTACACAATTATCTGCTTGTGGCAACATTTTGAGAAAGCAAGGTCCAGCAAAACTGAGCCCGTTTGCAAAGTGAGCTCAAATACATGGGTTGAGAAGGTTGATGTGGAGCACCAGTGGTCTTCACAGAGCACTGACCTCAACCCAACTGGACACCTTCAGGATGAACTGGAAGGTTGAGTAAAGCAGAAAAAACTTTGTCGAGAAGCTCCACCCATTTTGACAAGGAGTGTTTCAGCCCAGACTTCTTTTTGAATGCATCTTAATACAGGGGAGCCAACCAGAGCAGAGCTCATTTACATACACTGTATGGTCAGAAGTATGTGGACACATGCCTATTACACCTATATGAGCGTGCTTGATGTCCCTTTCTAACACTATAGGCATTTATTTGAAGTTTCCGTCCAAACTTAAGCAAAATATGTGCCTAATCACACAAACGCTCTGAATTGTCACAAATTCTCACCAGTGTCTGGTGTTACACCTTTCTAGAAGAGTGGAAACTGCTTTTAGAACGAGGTACATTACAAGGCAGTCAATCAGAAAATAGCTCATTTACATATCTTAAAGACACAGTAAGCAAGCCTAGTTGAGTTTAGGGGAAGAGGGATCAGGAAATGGTCATGTAGAAGTGAGTCAGACCCACACAAGTGCCGAACATGAGACTGCAGGATCTCTTCAGAGCGAAAGCAGGACAGGAGAGCAGAGCAGGTGATTAACGCAGGAGGGATTAGTTCAGTCTGTGGAGTGTTTAGTGACGGGACGGGGGGGCTGGGTAGCGTTTGATCTCGTGGTCGTACCTCTGTATGCGCCGCCCAGGAATCCCTGCAGTGCTCCGTATTTGGCTGCTTTTGCTGGACGACAGAAAGAGAGAGACTGAACTGCCTGATTCGGTTAAAAATGCTCATTTCATTCAGAGACACAAATTCAGTTTTAAATGAGCTATTTTATCTAAAAACCAAATAAATCTAAATCCTCGTTTCTGCCAGGGCAGTTTCTGAATGGGTCTATCTATCTGTCTATCTATGTATGTGTCTGTCTGTCTGTCTGTCTGTGTATCGATCTGTGTATCTATATATATATATTTATCTGTGTCTATCCATTTATCTAGCTATTATTTGTCTGTCTGTTTATCTATCTGCCTATATATCTTATTGTCTGGGCATCCTTCTGCTGATTTGTACAGAATGGACCAGCCTGTCTGTATAACTGTCCGTCTGTCAGTCTATTTGTTATTTCTGTCTGTCTGTCCATATCAAACTGTCTATTTGTCTATTCGTCTGTCTGTCTATCAGAATAAGCTGATCTTCATATTGCGTGACGGGTTTGTTCTGAGTGAACCAGCCTCCTGTGAAGTTCCGCAGGATCTCAGAGGTCTTGTTTAGATGGAACATTAGAACGCTTCTTAATCTGTCCCAGCTTTTAAGCCTGGCTTCTGCAAACATGCGATATCATGCAAATCCGGGGAGACGAAGCCTCGAACAGTGAACAGTGAGCTGGTGAACGTGTCACAGCAGGAGTAAAAGGAGGTGCTGTACCTTGCTGTGGTGTCAGTCCTGCTCCGTATCCTCCTGAAACAGAGAGCAAAGACTTTCATTAGTGACTCGCGGGATTAGGCAGAGGGTGCATTAAAAAGATACGCTGCTTTCTCAGGATGGATATAAAACCCACCAAGCAGAACACAACCCTCCACTGGTGTCCATCTGAAGGTCCTGAAGGTTTGGTGTCCAGCACATTTCCTCCTCAAACACACTCACTAAATCCAACCACCAACAGGCGACGTGAACCAGGTGTGTTTGAGCAGGTAAATCACCAAACAGTGCTCGACTCTGGCCCCCCAGGACCTCCAGGACCTCCAGGACATCCAAGAGTTGGGCCTAACCTGTAAAAAACACCCTGGAAATCCCCCTAAATCCAGTCAGAAAATCAGATGTTTCTCTTCATGAGATCATTTCATTTCTGTTAGTGGTTTTTCCTCGTTTTAAGTAAACTCAGTCATGCAGTAAAATCGGAGTGTGTTTGTTTTAGATGGTCTGTTAACATAGTATTACTCAGAAAAGCAATCAACTACTATTTTTGTGTTTTTGTAAATGACTGAATCTGGCATCATGATGAGAAACGTTCAGTAATTTGACCAGATCAGTGGTCACCAATCCTTCACTTGGAGATCTCCAGATGTTTTTCTCCAACCGTACTCCAATCTGGTTCCTGCCACCTTACTGAATGCTACGGCCAATCAGGGGCTTCGGAAGAAGCTCATTAGCCTGAGCAGGTGCTGCAGATTGTGGCTGGAGCTGAACTTCTCAGGAAGGTGGATCTCCATGACCAGGTTTGGTGACCACTAGACTAGATTTAAGAATATTTTTTGCAGTGTTTTATTCTGAGGTTCTAGAGATGAAACGCATCATTCTGCCTGTTAAAGTAGCTGTAAAGCCGAGAGCCTGACAGCTGAAACACAGGAAGAGAAACTAGCACTGTTCAGGTGGGCAGCTCAGATCCAGAGAGTCAAAATTCTCCCCGGGACTTTGTTCCAACTGCCTGGACCCCTCAGCTGAGCTTCCAAGCAGCTGGAGCAAAACTCTGGGGAGGATTTTGACTCTCTGGGTCTGAGCTGCCCTCCTCTGCAAGAGTCTGCTGGATGAAAAGCCAACAGCCTTTTCAGCAGAAGGCCAGAGCATCCTTTCCTCTTAAACCAGCAGTTGTGTTTGTAAAGCCAGGTTTTAGCAGGAATGCAGTGAAGAAGGTTCAGTTCTGTTAAACAGCAGGTGTAAGATAACAAGCATGACAAAGAATAGAAAAGAATAGAGAAGGATTAATCCCGCTACCTTTCGAGTTGCATATCTCGGTGGGGAGAGCACTCAAACACTTCTAACTCCACAGTTTAGAAGATCTCCAGGAGACCTTTCCAATGAGCCTTAATCTGTATTTTTAGGCCGAGTAGATCAGGGGTTCACCTCACCGCCATGTCCCAATACTTTCGTCCCGCAACCTTCCGAGTTGCATATCTCGGCAGGGAATTTAAATTATGTATTTCTGTTAAATATTTCTTTAAAAACTTTAAGAACCGATTTTAAATGTGGTGTTTTCATGCTACTGGGTGTTTTATCTGATCTAACTTGTTGGTAAACCTACAGGAAATGAACTATCCTGATCCTCAGCTGCCAGTAAGGAAGCAGAGAAGATTTAGTTCCCGTTTACTAGGAATCGTCGGAGCGGTCTTGACCAGAAATGGGTTCGGAGAACACTGCTCAGGGAAATGCACGACAACAAAAGACACTTATATGCACAATATGAGGTTGGCGTGAGCCTTCAGCCGCCACAGCCAAACACACTTTGCATGAGATTTGCACCGGAACCTGATATGACTTTACATAGCAAACAGCACAGCTCCACCAAACCCCCTCACAATTCAGCCTTTCATGAGTCCATCACATGTTCCCATTCGTCCCCATGACGATCAGAGCCTCCAGGCCAGCACTTGTGGGCGAGCGATAGTATTAGTGGCAAAAAAAAGTGTCCCATTGAATGAATAATCTTTTATACGTGGCAAAACCACATGAATAAATCAGCAGGACATCTTTTTTATCAGCACTTGATTTCTGTTCTACAGCAGGAGCTCCATGATGTTTTGCATCATGGTCTCATTGTTTGCTCTTGATCGTTTTTAGGTGTTTCCTAAAGCAGAAAAAGCCCAACATCCAACACACAGAGAGAAAGAAAAAGAGTCCTCACAGCAATGTTCCAGCATCAGTACCTGACCACACTAATGCTCTCCTACAATCAAATCCTCACAGCAATGTTACAGGATCAGTAGCTGACCTCACTAATGCTCTCCTACAATCAAATCCTCACAGCAATGTTCCAGCATCAGTACCTGACCTCACTAATGCTCTCCTACAATCAAATCCTCACAGCAATGTTCCAGCATCAGTACCTGACCTCACTAATGCTCTCCTACAATCAAATCCTCACAGCAATGTTCCAGCATCAGTACCTGACCTCACTAATGCTCTCCTACAATCAAATCCTCACAGCAATGTTCCAGCATCAGTACCTGACCTCACTAATGCT
>JBBPDC010000039.1:25122309-25140950 GCA_037974485.1 Hemigrammopetersius urotaenia | reverse complement strand
TTTTAGGTGTTGTGAAGGCTGATGTTGTGCTAACGACTACAAAATGATTAACTGTTGCATCCTTACTTTCTTCTCTTCATCTTTCATTGAAGAGGATGTTCAGTTCTGCTCTCTGGCTGCAGGAATGCTGACCTTCCTGCCTCATGTCGTTTTGAAGCTGTCTCCATTATGGGAACTGATCTCAGAGCAGCATGCTGGTCCAATTATGTGCTCGCACTCCTTCATGGTGACGACGACAAAGCTGGACTGCGAGGTCCTGAGCCACTTTTGAATTTGTTTTTTCCCCCCATGAGTCACTGGCGCTGTCAGATCTTGTGGTCTGAAGGTGAACCACTGCCAGAGAGCGCCGTTCTCACATGTAACTCGCAAATAATCGAGCAACTCTCTTTTTTCACTTTCTTAATAAAGTTCTGCCTGCCCACTGCCAGGCCTCCAGTTCATACCGAACCTCAGATCAAAGCTGGGACAAATGGGAGCAGCTGCTTGGCCCACCTTGGCCCTACACTTCCACCGTCATCCAGAAAGATTATCTTCTACTGCAAGGTACGCTTTAGATGAGTCCTGTGTGTTCTGCTGTTGCTGTTCCTCATGGTAATGGAAGCTTCTAACCAAGTTTGGCTGCAATGCAAGCCCGGAGAGGTCGTACTGCTACGCTCATTTACAGGCAGTTGTAAAACGATCCATTGCACTTATGTGCATTACAGCAATGGCACCGGGCTGCACCGCCCCTGACGTCGCCTCAAATCTGGCACCAGCCTTTGCCACCAGTTTAGGCCGGGAGTCCTCACCAGGAGCCAAGAACCTACAGCAATGCAATGCCGATCGAACACAAACAGCTCCTCAACTTGTCTTTTCTCAAGATCACTGGAGATCCAAACAAGCCCTTGGCCACCAAGTTCACCAAACGGTTGCTAACGGCGACTCACTTGGAGGAAGCTTTTATATGGCATTTTACAATAGCGGCATAAATTGAAGCATTTTGATATGCAAGGGGTTTATGACACAAGCTACAGAGTGAAACGCCATATGGATCGTGGAGTAACTTCTCATCCTGGGCCAGAACTCACGGCCACACCCAACTCATATGACCCCCGGCTGGAAGCACATGCGGACCCACACACATCACTCATACGCAGCGTGCACAATGCACTGCACACTGGCACCTGGTCTGGCCACAAATGCCTGCTTTTTTGTAATTTATAACGTGTCGAGGAAGGCTATGGTGCAAATCAAGCACCAGAAAAATGTCAATAAAAGAGCCAACAGCACTGGTATGTTCAGTTGGCGAAGCGTGTCCAGATGGTCCACACATGCATTCGGTGCTTCTCGGCCGAACGTTCCTCTGACAAGAATTGATACGACCAATAAACAGAGCTCATAAGAGCTACCCCTCCTGTCTGCTCACTGGCCAGAATGTTCTCTTATTACTTGCACATTAACTCCTTAAAATCCCAGGCTTATTATATCCTAAGCCTTATTATTTTGCAGCTTTATGGGCTACAATGCAGAGTGGTTGAGTTCTTCTAGAGGAATGTTCAGTCCTCGCCACCGAAGAAGGGGTTAAGCTTGCTGGCAACCCCAGGCTTCCATTCCTCACTCCCATAACTAAATAAGTCAGCTAGATTGGATTGTTCTCTATGTAATAAGCCTCTGGATGTAATAAGGCCTGGGAATTTAAGGACCTAACCGAGGAGGATTGATAGGGATATTATATCTGCTGAAGAAAAATCGAACCGTGATGGTAAACAGGTGTTTCAATCAGACCTGATTACATTCGAGTGGTTGAGAAAATCCATCTAGCATGAGGTTTTGAGATCCGTGCCCGACACACGATGAGAGAATATGAAAGATAAGGAATATACGCATCTATCTGCTATGATGCTGATACTCTTCCAGAGCCTCTGCGTGCACTGGACATCCAGAATTCATAGAAACGAAAGCCAGACTTTCGAAAGCAATCAGTTTGATCCATCGTTCGGCCTTTTGCTGGGTACATATCGGCATTCTGAGCATCTGTTATTCAGACGTTAGCATAGAAAGTCTAATGTCTTTCATGACCTAAATACTGTGCATCTGAGAGCTGGAGTATTCCCACAAGGCTTTTCTTTTTTTTCTCCTACAGAACTGTCAAAACACTTCAGGATTTTGAAGGTTTTTGTTCGACTGAGCTATTGCGAAAAAAGCCCAATGAATCACACGCTAAAAGTAGGACCATGTTTTGATGATGACCATATTGTAGCAAATGGCAAGGAATACAAACTGTTGAAATATATTGGGACCGAAGTTTCCAAATGAATAGTGAGTCTACACTTTCGTCTCTGGCCAAAATGGATATGAAGAGTGCTGTCTGTCCAACGCGGTTGGCAGGAACCGAACCTTTTACCCCTGACGGTACCCCTGACAACTAGCGTCAAAAAAACATGGCTTGCATTAACGGCTCTTGCGGATCAGCGCTCAGTGCCGAATGCACACCCAAGTGCGTGGCAGTGAAAGCAAACAAGCCCAGCGCAACAGCGTGGGAACAGCTCACGCGCCTTGAAGGATGCCGATGGAAAATGAGAACTTTCCTCCGCAGGCTCCAGTTACCGTCCCAAGGTCGCCGTTTCAATCCCTCCTGACTGCGGGCCGTGCCAGGGGATGAGTGGGAGGTGAGCATTGGTTTTTTGTTTGTGTGGGGAAGGGGGTGGGCCTTGGGCCTTGTCACTGTGGACTCAGGAGGAGTCATTACTCACAATCAGAGGCCAGCAGCGAGCAACTTGAGGACAGGTCTAATGAGAAGCACATGTGCTCCACGAGACACTGAGCTGCCTCCCAGCTCATCTGCCTGGCCTACTATTCTCGTCTCGCTTCCTCTTCCTACCTTCTCGAGTAAATAGATCCCAAACGGCTTTGATGGCTCTAGAAGGGTCTGACATTCATATCCACAGGTTTGGACCTTTTGAGATCAACGTAAAAAAGTCTTTTTTTTATCTACCTTTGACGTTGTATTTTGGATGGTGCGAACAAACGAAGCACAGCTGCGTTGAGAAAATGCCCCAGGAATGAATGAACTATGGGGTCCATCCTTAACGACCAGCTAATCCTGCTGATCTTCTATCATCACAAATCATCAGCCGGAATGGAGCTGAATAAAATCCTGCAGTCTGTATTGTAGCGCTTTGGAGAATCCTCGCTAACTATTCGTGATAAGTGGTTGCGTTAGGCGAGAAATATTTGTCTGTCCAGAGTTCTGATCCAGCTTTGGTGGAGTGGAACGCGAAGCAGAATCCACCTTCGCTTTAGGCGCTGACATCAGAAACTTCAGGGTGTTACCTTCCTCTGCTTCCACCTTGGGTGCTAGGGACAGGATTCACAATTAGCTCAAGTTTTACAAAGTCCGGAGCGAGCCAAGTCATGACGTCATGTGTCAGATTGCTTTGATTTGCCATCTGTTATCTTTCTGAAATCAGGTATTTGGACTCGAGGGTCAAGGCAGGGCAGGTGTACACCATGGGCTTTGGCTCAGCAGTGTATATCCAGAGGTGCTTGTTTATGAGTAAGTCTAAAAACTTTCCTACAGGGGCCTCACTGAGGATTTGAAGTGTGAGGTGTGATCAGGCCTTGAACTCAGGTGGAAGGACTGGTGTTTTCTTGTCCTCGTCCTTGTTGTTATTGTTTACATCTGCCATGTGCTTTTCGTGCATGTGCCTTTTGCTGTTGTTGTCATCCCTCGCTCCACCGTAGCCCTGCCTCCTCCTTGGTGTGAATTCAAGTTCCAAGGTGTTTCTAGTCATGTGTCTTTGTAGGCGTCTCTGTATTTGTTGGTTCTCTCTGTTTGTGCCTTTGAAAGCCTTGTTGTTTGGATGCATGCTTGAATGTTAATTCCACTTTGTTATTTTGTTACTTCGTGTTTATTTGGGAAATTAAACTGTGCAACTCACGCAAACATCCTGGCAATCTCATTCATCGCAAGGGCGTACCGGATCGACCTTTCTTCGAGTTTTTGATCCGATTTGGCCACGCTTATCCTTGATTAGAATCATGTAGGCTCAAGCATTTTCAAAGGATCGGAATTTGTGCTACCAGTCAAAGGTTTTTTTTTTACTATATATTCATTTATTTCATTACCTGCAGATTTATATTCATTGGAAAGTTGCTAATTAAACAACTATAAATGAAAGATGAGAGAATCGGTAACTGCGCAGGTCTGACTCCTATTAACTCGTTGTCGGTGAGTCAAATTCTAGACTTAACTTTAAATACACCTGTTATCCGTTTCAGCACTTGATGGTTCAAATATGAATAGACGAAATGTGATGTATCTGTGAAGGCTGACAGAAATACTCAACCAGACTGTAGCTGGATGCCCAACCTATTTTTTGGGAGGCCAAGAATGTTACACTATGCTACATGTGTTACATTTAATTTAATTAGATTTTTAGCATCTTATAACATCAAGTCCTATTTCAAAATGAAGAATAGGTTAAAATTGTACTTGGAGTGATATATCCAGCACCCTGGATATGCCAGCTTTGGGCAGCTGGGGTTCAGAAACTGATTTACTGCAGCTACAGGTTTATTTGCAAATCTGAGAAGTTGCCGGAGCGCTGTGGTGCTTAAGTGTCCCACAGTGCCGATCCAAACAATTTGGAGAACCTGTACTTTCGGGCCTTCGATCTTGAAGAGCAGGCAACGCCAGCGTAAAGAAAATAGTTTCTGAGTTTATGATGCCCTTTGGAGGACTACATCCAGGGGTCGCAGTGAGTTTACTCCAAAAATGTGGAACAAATTAACATTTTAATCCACTCAGTCACATATTATAAAGCTGAAATTGGCGCCAGCAGAAAACTAGAAAGGTAGCTGAAGAGATGAGAGATCTGTACATGTTCTGAACCCCCCAGTTAGGGCTTAACCTACACCGAATCTACAGCCTTTACTTTGGTTGTTAAACGTGGTTTGGAGCCAAGAGCATCAATTGAGATCTGGCCCGTGAGCAGGTTTTCACAAGGCCCAATCCATCCTCCGACACATTTTTTTCACTTTATGCACATAAAAAATAGGATATAGCCCTGAACACTGTCCAAGATCTGCTTTAAACATACGGGAACATTACAGGACACGTTCTAACACTTTCTAATAGAGCAAAAATGTTATTTTTTCACCAGACAGCATGTGTGGTGCTGCATTAACTACGGCTTCCTTTTAAGGCAGCACCTATTTCTTCACAGGGTTTATAAGGACGATTTTTTAAAATGTCAATTTCTCTCTTAAAACACAGGCTGCTGAAAAGTTATTGGTGGTTTCTCTGGAATGTTTAATGGCCTTTAGAGGTATCGTGTGCTTTCCTGCTGTCTTGATATCTCAGTATAAAGGATCCCAATGGTGTAACCTGTGGCTGTTTCTTGACTCATTCAATGGTTTTCTAATGGAATCCAAACGTATTCTGCAGGAAACTGGTGGCATCTAATGGAAATCATTAAGCCAGTTACTGCAAGGACGCAAAACACCCTGGACAGGACACACACACACACACACACACACACACACACACACACACACACATAGAATGGGAGGAAACCTGAGCTCCTGGTGGAAACACGCATAGACACTGGGAGAACACACACACACACACACACACATACACACCACAATGACCATCCTAGCCAGGAATCAAACCCAGAGCCATCTGGCCATGTTCTAAGCTGCAGTTCTAAACACTGCACCACCGGATGATAAAGTTCCATCACCCAAACAATACCTGGGGGTCTTGGGGGTCCAGAGCACCGATGAAGGGAGTATAGAGGGGTAACAGATGGATTACAGTCTGTACCTATAAACTACACAGAGCACCTGTACGGTCAGAGGCGCTGATAGATGGACAGGTATGAGGTTGGTGGACCTGATGAAGTGGCTCGTCAGTGTCTTTCAGAGGATTTTTTTCCTAATGAAACAGATCAGCATCACCAGGCGACAAACATTAGTGTCAGTCTCTGCACTGATTTCCATGTAGCTTCACGGCTTTTGTTAGAAACATCCTTTTTAAGAAAGAACTAAACTTGGCTGCTCAGCTGACGGTCCTTTGTTCTATTTGTAACTTTTTGCATATTAAGATGTTGTTTGTTTGTTGTACATACATAGATAATGCATCGAGAGTGAGACGCACGTATCAGTGAGACTAATATGAAAATAACAGTAGTATTATAACAACCTTATAACTCTGGGGCCAGATTTTAAAAAGACACAAGGACATAAAGAACACTTGCAAGTAAAATGTAATTAATGTTCCCTGGGATTGATGTGGGATGAAGGTCCACTATTAGGAATACCTGACAGAAGCTGACCTCAGAACTGAGAACTCGGGTTCCTCGTCCCCTATTGGGCGGCGCTGGCAGAATCCGGGACACGTTTGCTAGCAGCTGAAAGGGAAGCTTTAGTCCTGAATTGAGTCTGCTTCCCCTCACAGCCATTAACTCATTTCTACAGCGAGGACAGAGGAGCGAGAGATTGGGCAAGTCCAGCTCCGGCAGCCACGGCCAAAAACAACTTCCACTGCAAAATCTGATACCGGGGAGGTCTTAGACTCGTAATTCCTCTTTCAAAGCATGGAAAGGTCCTTCTCAGAGCAGCCAGTCAACTGGTCCACAGCTTATCGGCTCTGGCTGCGTTCGCCTAATTCCTTATCTCTCTCCCAACACGGGCCCAGATGAAATCGAGGCTGTTTTAGGAAATTCAATAATGGACAAGAGCTGCTAATGTACTGAACAGAACGGACTGAGCGAGGGGGCGAAAATATTTACACTGCGGTCTCAGAGCGGGGTCCCAGTCGCGCACCTAAGAGCCCAAGTTTCCACTTATTGTGTGGCTTAAGCCAACAGTCTAATCAACATTGGGTGCCCCATTGTTTTAGCGGCGCTGACACGGATTTACGCTCAGCCAATCATCACACCCATTAAGCCAGCGGTCGCCTCGCCTTTTCTCATTGACTGAACACGCCTCGCGCCCTCACAGCCCTCGCCAAGGTCAGGGAGGACGAGCGAGGGCCGAGCGTCTCCGCAGGCGCGTTACACTGAGCTGCTCGGGGAGCGCGGCCAACCTTTACGTCTTTATACTCCGCACGCAATAACCGTGACATTGTCTTTTACGACTTCCTCAGAGGCGTGGGACGGTAAATTCATAGCAGGAACTGAAGTTTACAACAGTTTGCAATGTGTTTTGAGATCTTTCTGGTCTGAAGCACAAAAGCAGGGATTCAGATTGGCTCACCTGGTTTGGGAGGTTTCCCGCCAGCGCCTGGTGTCGAAAGAGAACAAGAGATGCTTTAGTGGGTTTAGGTTTAATGTGTTGCATGAAATAATGCATGAAGGCTTTCAATGTTTACGCACATGGGATTTCAAATATAAAGTAAACATACAGTGTACTGCATGTCCAAAGGTGTCGCCACCGCAATTCTAAGTTCAGTTTTAAGGTTCAGGTGCAGCACAAAGACTTTAGACTGACCAACAAATCCTCACAGCAATGTTCCAGAACCTGACCTCACTAATGCTCTCAGGCTGCAATCAAATCCTCATAGTTATGCTCCAACATCAGTACCTGACCTCACTAAGACCCTCATGCAATCAAATCCTCACAGTTATGCACAAGCATCAGTACCTGACCTCACTAATACCCTCATGCAATCAAATCCTCACAGTTATGCTCCAACATCAGTACCTGACCTCACTAATATTTCACGCAATCAAATCCTTGCAGCCATGTTCCAACATCTACAGTCCATTAATGCCCTTGTTTAATGTGAAGCGCTGCAGTCTACAAACGTTTGTAGTGTCGGTTATATTTAATACCATTAAGGACTTTCACACTGTAATTCTTATTTAATCTGGATCTTATAAGTAGCAAGCAATGTGTCTGAAGGGCACTCACCAGCTCCCAGACCTCCAGCACCTAATCCACCAGCTCCCAGACCTCCAGCACCAAGACCTCCAGCACCAAGACCTCCAGCACCTGCTCCATACCCTCCTACTGCAGAACAAAAGTGCATTAGCTCTGGGCTGTTTAGATTCATGTGGCCCACAGTTATTCATAGATTTGCATGTGTTTACCTGGCTTTGCTCTTTGATATCACCCTACACTCCTTTCTTCCTTATTACCAGTCTGTAATGATTTACTGGCTGACACCCAGCTGGACTGGCAGCTACTGGCTTCACTGCATGTCACAGCGAGCGAGGAAGATTCCAAGAATGCAATCAGTTTTCCCCAGCCAAGAGATTAAAGATTGCAAAGTGCAAGGCCAAATATAACCACCCGTTCACCTCTCGGGGCGACTGGGTCTCTACTGGAGAAGAGCTCCGGAGGTGGCACCCACAATCCTGCCTCAGCATTAAGAGTACAGCTGATAGCGGACGGGGCCAGGTTCCATCAACACCAAGTCAAGCTCTGTTTGTTACGTCAAATTACATCAACAGTACAATTTTGTAGTGCTGCCAAACATGACTCATCACATCCCATTGTGAAGTTAACCGAGTCTTTTTTTTTCTAGTTAGCCACAATCAATCACATTCTTGTACAGCGAATCATGATCAGTGCAGACATTTCTGATTAAATGCATGCTTAGTGGTTAATAGTACAATTTTTTTCCATCACAATCAATCACACTGTTTTGTACAGTTAATTGCAATTAATTGCATATTTTTGATTATTGCATATGCCTCATCCGCAAAAAATAAATAAATATTTGTTTCATTTATAAAGCAGTGCATTGTAGCTTTTATATATATATATGTATACACACACATGACTGAATACTGTATACCATAAATATCATACAGCTGAGTGTATATATCATGGATATCATATATAATCAGCAAGCATGTATATCATATCATGTACAGTCATTTAGCATATATCATGTATACAGTCAGTGACAGTATACATCATTTCCATCATAAATACAGTCAATGAGAATACATATAATATATATCTTATGCAAAGTCAATGAGTGATTATATTACATACATTGAAAATGCATATACTGTATGTAGTGTGTGTCTATATTGTATATAATTACAAATCAATGTGTGTGTGTGTATATATATATATATATGGTCAATGACAGTATACATCATATATATGAAATATATAGTCAATGAGCAATTATATTACATACATTAAATACACAGTACATTGATTATGGTATATATTAAACAGTCAGTCAGTTGTATACAGTATATCTCATAACATTTATGCAGTCAATGCATGTATTGTATCTAATTATATATCAAGTGTGTGTGAATGTGGGTTTATATTAGTCACCCTTGAGCTCATCAATGTCCCATTTCTGACCACAACTCTCAACCCAGCAGTGACACCGAGGTGTGTAAAAATCTCTGAAATGCTGCTGTGTCTGATACACTGTTACAGGCGTCACACACACCACTGTGCAAGTGTGAGGCTGTGAGAATCATCTGCTACCTAAACAGTGCGTAGCCAGTGCTGGTCCTATGGCGAGTCCTTCCCTTTGAGAGTGGCTAGACAGACTAAAGTGAGTGACTGCAGCTCTGCGGCATGTGTTTCAGATAAAGTGGCCAAAGGTAGGTGGCATCTCGGTGTAAGTGACGTAATGATCATGAACACCAGTGCAGGTCTGTAGAAAAGTTTTAATAGTAAATGTGAGGTGAACTTACCTCCAGCTTTGGCCGGTTTGTACGGGACCCCCCCAGCTCCTGTTAAAATACAGCACAAGAGGAAGAGTTATGCTCTGTGGCGGGGCAGCACTTGACTTTTTGGGGGGTTTAATACTCCCCGGAGCTGCTCTCTGGAAGCACAGCTTAGATCATCTTAGTCCGAACAGTGGCCGGCCCGAAGTAATGACTTCACGGGGTCGAGGCTGGACCTGAGGGCTTTAAATCTTCCGCGAGCAAGCGGGAGCACGGTTGTGGCCGGTCCCAGTGTTCATGCTGTATTTCACAGGGATTTATGACTTTGTGTTATTAAAATTAGGAGTATGGTTTATCCAGATGGAGAAGCAACAAATGAGTGAGTTGCACCGAGTGTGAGGGACATCTCTGGTCACGGAGTGTGACATTAGTGAGATGCAGGTTCAGCACCTGCCTAAGTACACCAGGATGAGATTGAGATGTTTCTGAACCTCCTGACTTATATGTAAAGGAAGCTGACCCTGAACCTAATAAGCCAAGATTTTTTATTTGTCACATAGACAGCTATAAAAGAAATGCATGCAGGGTAATGAGCCCCTGAAAAGTCTATAAGACTGTGCAATACAGTAACCATAAATTAAAGGCTAGGACTAAGTAATAAAAATCGGTATTAAACAATCAAAAACAAACAATACAAGTGTAAACAAGTTACGTATGTCTAAAATGAATGATTGCAGAATTATAGCCTTTATATCTATATTTGCTATAATATCTCTTGTCTCTTGTTTTGTTATTTTGAGTAATGTCTATTAACTTTAGGTCTCGGGTCTACGGTCCTAAAATCACTTTCACTTTTGGGTTAATTCAAATGCATAATTTCTTAAAAGTAAACAAATACATTGAACACTCATTCACAATGCCTGATGTCTTATCAAGATCTTCATGGAGGTACAGAGAAGGTAACAGACCACTCAGGGGGCTAATACACTAATCTCAGCTTAGAGATCTTCCAAAGCAAACCTGGTTATATTGTAGCCTGAATACATGAAATACCTTCACTTATCTACTGTCTTCTGTAGATCTGCACAGAGATACAAAGAAGATAACAGATTGCATGAGGTGCTAATAGGCTAATCTTGGTACTGAGGGAATCCAAAGCAAACCTGGGTCAACTCCAGCACCTGAATACATGAAATACCTCCACTAGTCATTAAAATACCTCCACTAGTCATTAAAATACCTTCACCACTCATTAAAAATACCTGCTGTCTTTCTGAGATCTGCACGGAGATACAGAGAAGATACAGAGCGCTCAGGGTGCTAATATGCTAATCCCAGTTACCAGAAGATCCAAAGCAGACTGACATAACAGATTGCCTGGGGTGCTAATAGGCTAATCTTGGTATTGAGGGGATCCAAAGCAAACCTGGTTAAATTCCAACTCCCGAATACATGAAATACCTCCACCAGTCATTAAAATACCTTCACTTATCTGCTGTGTTCTCTAGATGTCCATGGAGATGTAGAGGAGACAGATCTCTCAATGTGCTAACAGGCTAATCTTGTTTTTGAGAAGGTCTAAAGCAAACCTCGGTAGACCAGAATACATAAAGTATTTCCAACCCCTCATTACCAATACCTGCTGTCTTTTTGAGATCTCCATAGAGATACTAATAGGGTGACAGGCCACACTAATACAGGTGCTAATACGCTAATCTCAGTATTTAGAGAATCCAAAGTAAACCTGGGTAAACTCCAGCACCTGAATACATGAAAACCCCCCATCAGTCATTAAAAATACCTGCTATCTTTTTGAGATCTCCATGGAAAAACAGAGAACAAATCACTAAAATGCTAATCTTGGTTTTGAGAGGATCCAGATCAAATCTGGGAAAACTTTAGCACCTGAACACATGAAACACCTTCACCTGCCATTAATAATACTTTCATCTATCTGCTAACAGGCTACTCTTGGACTTGAGAAGGTCTGAAGCAAACCTGGATAGACTCCAGCTCCTGGGACCACACCTCCACCTGGAACTCCTCCAATTCCGACTCCCGCAGGCACATACACTCCTGAAACAGAGGAAACACCACTTTACTTATTACTAGAGATCCCTGACCCAGCCTGAACTCCACAAACGCAAGTTACAGAACCTCCACATGATGTAAATGTTCTTATTTCAGTTATACAGTGGAAGGAACCCTTTCAAAGGTTAAAGAACCAATGAAACAGTATGAAAACCTTTTAAAGATAAAATATATTTAGTGTGAAGACTCTTTCAACCCGCTTTATAATGTGAAGGGTGTGTACCAACTGAAGGTTGTGAAGAGTTTTAAATACGTTTTATACTTTTTGATTATATATACTTTTGATTATTGTAATGAATTTTATCTTCAGTTCTGTGTAAAGCGTCTTTGAGTGCCTTTAAAAGTGCTTTATAAATAAAATGTATTATTATTATCAAGGTTAAAGAACCTGTTTCTCCTATAGCTCCATGTCCCCAAGATCCATTAAGAAAGCTTTATTTCAGAGAGTGTAGGTGGTGTTGCCTTAGGTTTCACGGAACGTCCCCAGCAGGTACTGTGTTGTGTCTGAGTTGTTTTTCAGAGAACATGGGTATGTATCAGAAGAACCTCCTCCAGAATGAGGTCCTTTGGCCCGGTAATCATGGGACAGTCCATTTGCGATATATCAAACCCGTGGGAAAAGTTAAGGAAACAGAGGGAGTGGAAACGGCCGCTGTTGCTCTGGGACTACTCGCAACTTCTCTGAGGGACCTGTGAGCTCAGCTGCCAATTACGAAGTTGTACGTTGACGCTGAGCCTGGTTTGCATCAGAGAAGCTGTATGGAAACCAAGAGTGAGCCTTATGGTGATGGATATTATATTTAATGGGTTTTACATGTGTTTGGAGGCCAATTAATCTAAGCCATGTGTCAAGTCAACTGAAGTGTTTCTCAAGAGTGACGCGGGATACACGCGATAATTTCATGGTCTGTGTTTATAGGGGAGGGGGTTGTTTTTTGTCTGGTGGACCTAATTAACCAGTAACTCAGAGTATAACAGTAAAAAAACAACCACTGGTATGAGAATGTCCCTCCACCAGAACGGCCCCATGGTGGTCCACTTGGTTGAATGGGATGGGTGGACAAACTGATGGGCTACAACGAAATGCACCTAAGGGGGGCGTTTCTGATAAACTGGCCAAACACTTGATCCATATGCGATCATGTCCCACAACCTTGATTAACCTCGGCCCATTTGTCCACTGTGGTCCATGTGAGAACATGAATCAGATCAAATGAATCTGGCCCGGAGAAGCCAGTGGTGTTATGGTTACAGCTAGCCACAGGGAGCTTCTGGCACTGCACTAACAAATGAGGCCATGAAGAAATGGAGCAGAAGAGCTTCGTAAGGTTGTGGTCGTTTCCTGAGCAAGGTTCTTCCTGGTGGCAGAAACTGACAGGAAAGAGAAGCTCTGCAAGGATGGACCCAGCTTGCTTGCTTAAACTCCCAGCTTGCAAACAAAACCCTGATTAGAATGCACACACACACACACACACACACACACACACACACACACACACACACACACACACACACACACACATACACACACACACACACATACACACACACACAAACATACATACACAATGTTTAGTCTGCTGATGGGCTGCCTATTGGTCCAGAAGGGTCAGTTTAGAACCTATTGCCAGCCGGGACTCTTCGCAACAGCGCAAGACTTTTCGAAGGAGTTTATGACTTGTGTTTTCACGAAGCAGGGGGACTGGAGTCTCTGCAAAAGACCCTTTATTGGAGGGACCGCAGCCGTCTTGTCCTCAGAAAACAGATGAGCTCATCTGCGACAGAGCCGGAGGGAAGATGCTCATTGAGAGCTTCTCTGAAGACAGCCAGGGACCTAGAAGACTGGGGAGTGATCGAGTTTCGTGGTGCTTGGCCTCGTCTCGCAAGGCCACCGCATTGTTTACCGCTTCGTAAAAGGGGCCACGCTGTTCGCTGTCCTCAACCAAAGTCAGGGATCGTTCTGGCTGTTTAATCCCACCTAGGAGAGCCAACGGTCGTCTCAACTCCCAGAATCAGGGACTGGAACATTGTCATTAACCTTAAGGCACATTGTTCCCTAACTACTATGGATTATTTGGACCACCTGTGGGACCACCACTGTTGAGTCCAAGGCAAGTACAAGACTATGACTAGTTAAGTCTCAAGACCCAAAGGTCCTTTTTGATGCTTAACTAGTCTTTATCTGCCGCCAGTCCAGATTTCCATTTGAAACTATTTGTTAGTCACTATTTTTATTATAAATTTTATTTGAATTTTCTCCCCAATTATGTCACATGCCTCTCTCACACAGCAATATTTGAAAGAACCTGATTCTACTTCACATTTACATTTACGGCATTTATCAGACGCTTTTATCCAAAGCGACTTCCATACCCTACCTACAGGGGGCAGTCTCTCCCTGGAGCAACTCGGGGTTAAGGGTCTTGCTCAGGAACCCAGTGGTGGTGCTGAAGGTAGGATTCAAACCTATGACCTCTTGGTCCAGAGGCAAGAATCCTACCCTACCCTACCCACTGAGCTACCTCCATGGTGTGGCTCTATTAGTCTGTTTCTGAAAGTAGTTATCTCACTTTTCCCACTGAGCTACTTTCTTGTGCAATTTCTCATTGGGTTTAAATCATTATCATTATGTGCATTATGATGTTGTATTAGTTTACACTGTGCAATATTGTGCAATTTTAGCACTTAAAATATTGTCAAATCTCATTATGAAATCTTTCATTCTTATGTGCTATAGTCTTACTATGAGAAATCAGTACATGTCAATATTACTGATCTACTACTGACTGCTAACCACTGTTTGAGTTATTGGTCATGGACTTGACTGTAAGTTGTTTGTTCACAGTTTTTATAGCCACTTTTTATGTTATGTTGTTCTTGTCTTTGTGCCTCTTTGAGTCTGTGCAGTCGTAACATAAGCAGCGTCCTCTGGGACCAATAAATGATTCTGATTCTGATTCACTCACCAGCTAATAACCCCCCAATCACACAGTGCTGAAAGTGAGCTCTAATTCAAACATTCATACATCTCATACATTCATACAGTAATTACTTTCACTTTACTATACTTGCATAACAAAATAATGTAAGTAGAGTTTTAATAAAGTATTAATCACAGAGTAATACATTCTTTGCATTCTGTGTTCTGTTATGAACACTTTTCCATTTTTACAAACAAGACAAAAATGTTTTATTTCCGTGAAGCAAAACAGAGCACACAGCAATGGTTCTGGATTCAAAGTCGTTCGATTTTCTTGTCATGACAAACACAAACATGGTGTGGCTGTATTAGTCTGTTTCTGAAGCTGATTAGCCACCAGCACCAGGTTCTTAAATGAAACACAAGCAGATGCAGTTTTGTGGTTCTGGTATGTTCGAGTGTGACTCATCAGTGGCAAGAAAGTACGAATGTGCGGCTGAGAGCCAGAAAAGTCGTGAGTGTGGACGAGAGTCTGGACCGGAGTCTGCAGCACTTCTGGTGCACTGGAAGTTCTCTGCAACTCCTCGGAAACTGAAATGCGAGTTCTGCGGTGGAGCGGTTTCACAAATGGGCCTCATTCATGTTCACAGTAGCCATAAAATGCATTTGCTGTCTGTTTGCGGCTTCCTCAGTTGCACTTTACTTTCTCAGTAACACTGATGGAATGTTTTAATGGACATGCGTTTGACTCACAAAACTGGATTTTTGTCTTCCTGTAACAAGTCCACATTCAGTTTCCTTAATGGAGGGGATTTTTGACATTTCTGCTCCGTAAATATAGTCATGACCACCTCCAGCTAGGTCTCCCCATGCAGGTTAAGGCTAAGATACGTGGAGCTGTATGACCACATTTTGAGTCTAAGGCCTATTCAGGACTAAAGGTGAAGTCAAAACTGATCAATCAGACAGCAGTGCAAGACTAAGACTCAAAGCTCTTCCTCGGGTCTTTAACTAGTTCTCATCTGCCTTCAGTCCTGAATTCTTGTGTCTTTTGTGGAGTCACTATAATAATACAATATATTCTTCATTGTTTCCCAATTTTCTCCCCAACTTAGTCACCTCTGAAGGCTCTGTTGCTTTTATCATTGTTGTTGCCCGTTTTATGTCAGCATGGACATCTTTGTGGAGAGGTTCTTTCACCTTCCCACCCAATCCTCATTCAAGGGCGGAGTTGTCGGGTGGCAGGGGGAGGATTTGGCCAGTCCAGCCCTGTTTCTAATGAAACATGTGTGCCACCCCAAACATGATCACCCCAATGAAAATCCTGGCTCCACAACTGCCCTCATTACTCGCTAGCAGCTCAACAGAGAGCAGATATTGTCTTTGTTCATTTGACAACACAGTTATGAGGGAAAAGGTTTGGTTTATTACATTAACTGAACATATCTGTGACCACCAGGGTTAGGACTGTCTCACACTTTCGACCTTAGTAGAGTATTATGGTGTCTAAAGAACAACGGACCACACAAATTCATTTCCGAAATTGAGATAGCACACCAGACTCTCATGTTCTCCCCAGAAAATGCTGATCGCAAACTGTACAGCAGCTGCAGCTGCTTTCTGGTCAGAGGACAAGACGAGCTCTGATACACACCAACTGGCCTGAAACCTGATCGGGGCAAGACTGTCGATTTCGGATGCCCCAAAACATGCAGACTAGGGCCGAACAGGATGAACTCGGGGGCTGTAATTGGGGTAGAACTCATGCTGTAGATCCAGCTTTGGAAAGAAAGTGGAACAGATTAGAGAATGGTTTGATACAGATCTCGGACAGGCCTTAACACAACACAGATGTATTACACAATGCCTTTTAGCCTGGAAGGTCAGTGGGCACAGAGGCTCTGCCCCTCTAAGTGAAAGGCCTGCGCCAGACGAGAGGGTGCTTGTTTGCCATGCAGCCGTGTTAGAGCCTCATTTCACAATCAAAGGGAGGATTTCCTGTCTGTGTGTGAGGAGGGAGAGCGGGGCGAGTTCTCAGATACCTGGCTTCATACAGCCGAAGCCCTCTCTAACCTCTTGAGAACTTTCAAAACACCCTGCAATGAGAATTCTGACCCCTAGTCCTGACTTCCAGGATTTTTATTCAAACAGAAGCCTCCATTGCCCTAGTAAAGCACAATGTGGGCCTGAGTTAGAGGCTGACTCTGATTCAGTTTCTCTACTTAACCTTTTACTTTTCAGTCTAAAGAATTAACTTTTATGTTTAGTCTACGAAGCCGGAGCGTGTTTTAGTTTCGGCCCATTTGTAAATGGCCTCCTTCCTTTGTTTTGAGTGGAAGCCACTCATTGCGTTCGGCACTGTGACTTAACGTCTCTAGCAAGTAAATCGTGCCAGACTTTGTCGAGGCGCTGGGCTGCGTGAGGCCCGACGCCAAGTGTCAGTGAAGGTGCTCAAAAGGGGAAATGAAGACATTTAATCAGGCTGTTCCCGTGCGACCATTATTTTCTCTGTTGTTAAATCTAAAATGACACCTAGAAGCTTCAGGGAACGTTTTGTTTGGACAGTCTGCTGTAGATGGTCTGTAGGTAAAGTTCAAGTAAATGTAGCTGAACATTAACATAAAGGAATGTATTCATTTCAACCCTAACCCACTCTTTCCCTTAACCCAGAATTCCAATCTAATCCTTATCCCAATCTTAACACTTTTTATAATCCACCACAGTTAGTTAACAATTAAAGTGTCTGAAGATCATCTAGAGGGACTTATCAAAAGCTTAGATTTCTTTTTGATATTATTTGATAAATATGTGGCATGACTGAGATTACAGCCAGTTTGGAGAGGAAGTTCTGCTTATTACTGTTGACATTAAAGTCAAAGAAAGTGTGTTAAGATTTCATGTTCCTTTAAATGTCTATGAGATGTTCAGTCAACACAGTTGAGTGATGAGAACAGAAATGTCAGGAGAATACAGCAGTGAAGCTTCAGAGGAGCATATGAATGAGGTTCCTCATCACTGCTTGGGGAAGTCCAGCTGTTGGGAACTGAAATCCACCTATAAAGTGCAGCTGGATGAAGAACCGCCAGAGGAACATCAATTCTTTTTTACCTGCTTTACACTTTATATTCTCTACATCTGAAGCTAACAGGATGCTTACAGCTAACAGGCTAACAGGCTCACAATAAAAGACAGAGTTAAGCCTTTGCAGTAGTTCCTGCACAACTGAAACCCAGAATATGTTTCTAATATGGGAGTTAGGAACCTCTGAACTACAAATACAGAGCAGAGTCACACTTTCAAAAAAAACCAAAAAGTATCCCAGCTGTAAAGATTATATACATTGTTTTTCATTCCAACACGTTGATCTGGTTAGCATGTAGTTCGCATTTAGAAGTTGGGAAAGAGTGGGAATGAGGTGGCTGGGGCCTTTTTTAGGGGGGGTGTTCATACGTTTTTATTTCGTTGACACGTAGGGGAATAATTAGGGCCGTTTTTGGTGACTTGTTTGGCGCTGCTGTTTTTACGAGGCTCCCTGATCTGCATCCAAGTCATGCCTAATTTGCACATGAGCGAATTCAGGCACGGCTCATGGCTCCTTTCAGAACAGCTCGCTTCATTACCAGAGACTGACAGGCAGCGCGCAGACGTTATGTGGAACATATTATTTGGGTAATGAGAACATTCAAATTAATTATTTACTCTGTATGGTATTTAAACTTTCTCCATGGACACTAATAGTGGGTGTTTTAATATCAGGCCAGGCCAGTTAACACCACAGTAATACGCACATACATGCACACAGCATCATTCAACAGGGCATTTATTAGCAATATTGCAAATGCGGCTCATGAGGCACAGCAATTTGCCCTGTAGTCGAGACAAATGAGCATCTGCATGGCGACGGGCCGACTTTTTTGACACATCCTGACGCTTGATTTCTCTCTGAGAGAACAAAAGGTAAGGCGGGGGGGGGGGGGAGGGGGATAAGGAGGGGCTAA